>OY757922.1:8946553-8951553 GCA_963585895.1 Sepioteuthis lessoniana
TCAACCCCAGAAACCCACAGAAAAAATCCAAGGACCATCACCAATCATACAAAATAACCCACAACGCCCAGCGCAAATCCTCCACTCCCCAGCTCAACACATACAAAAAGAACCCCCCCTCCTACCAATTCTTCCTTCTCTCTCTCCAATCACTACTCCCAAAATGTTCTCCCGATCCAGATCAGTCAACAGAATCGGACAATCACCATCACCGTCACCCACACAGACAAGGACTCATTCAGCCACAAATGAAGTCCGAAAACCATTAATTGAAATCACCCTTTGTTCAGAACCAGACCCATCTAAAATCACAGATCATCAATTAAAGACAATTCTGAAACCACTATTTTCATTCAAATCCATCAATGAAAAATCCATAGCAAACCCATACTTGTTTAGGGATGCAGCCAAGGTGACCACCTTTGTTCGTGCAGCTGGTACCCGTACAAGGGAGCTGTGGCGCTTCATTCAGGAAGCCAGCTGTGCAAATTTAAGGCTGGCGGAATTGGAGCATTCCTCCCTCAAAAAAATGCTTCCTTTTTGCTCGGGCAGGGTCCCGATTTTAGTTCACCCATCATTTTATAGGTCCCTAAAACTGAGGTATCCCATGGATGTCGGAGGAATTAGCAGGGACGACCGAGTGAGTACTGAGCTCGGCACCGGTTCCCTGCGTCAGGCCGTCGGCATCCTCACCCCGAAGGATTTCCGGCCCATAGTCGACACTGAGTAAGGTAAGTTGGATTGATGGCTTTAAACCTTGCCAGTTTGAATGTGAGGGGACTGAGGGATTCAAGCAAGTGTACGCGCTTGCTTGCTGAACTCAAGAACCTCAGGGTGGATGTTGCTGCAGTGCAGGAGACTCACTTCACTTGCGGTGCCGACTGTCGGGTGCTGGAAAGCGACTTTAACGTTTTCTCAGCATACGGCAGCCGCACCAGCGCTGGGGTCTCTTTGCTAGTTGGACGCAGCCTTGATGCTGATGTTGACGTTGTTTTTGCAGGTGACGAGGGCCGGCTGGTTGTGGCCGATGTTGCCGTGAAAAGTTTCAAGTTTCGTCTGGTTGCGGTTTATGCGCCCAATATCGCTGCGGAGAGGGTTTCCTTTTTTCGTCGGTTGGCGTCGTTCCTGGACGATACGAAGCGGCTAGTCTTAATGGGTGATTGGAATGCGATCCTTGATCCCAAGATAGATAAGGTCGGTCGGGGAGCTAGTAGTGCGGGAAGGTGTGAGAGCAGCCTTGTCGGCTTCGTGACTCGTCACGGTCTCGTCGACAGGTTTCGTCTTGATCACCCAGGGCGGGAGATGTGGACGTGGCTAGATAGCTCGCCCTCTGCCAAAGTAGGTTCCTACTTGGACAGAGTGTTAGTGAGAAGAGCTGACATTGATTCTGTTAGTTGTCCCACGTTCCACTTGATAGCGTGGACTGACCATAAACTCATTAGAGTCAGTCTGCGGTTAGTTAATAGACCTAGTCTAGCCGGCTACTGGAAGTTCAATACCTCCTTACTGGAGATACGGGACTTCCGGGACCGGCTGGAATCCCTAATTCAGCGGGCGTTAGTGGGGGCGGTTACCGGGAATAGGTGGTGGGTTTCTCTTAAGCATAGGATTAGAGATTTCGCCACCAAGTACGGTCGACAGCTCAACTTAGATAGGACCGCGGAGGCGAAATCTATAGATGATAGACTTTCCCGGGCGGTGGCTGGGGGGGACTCCCTAGGTGTAGAGCTAGCTAGGAGGGACCTTGAGCGTGAGAGTAGCGAGCGCTACAAGGGATCAGTAGTTAGATCTAGGCTAAAAAGAGTTCTCAACGAAGCTGTGAAATCGAACGCGACTGCGCGTGAAGAAGAAGTGCGAAGGTTCCCCGATCGGTACATCGCATCTGTTAAGACCCCGGACGGGCGTCTGCTGCGATCAGGTCGTGAGATACGTGACGCCTTTCGGGCGCACTTTCGGGATCGCTTTGCCCGCTGCACTGATCTCCCGCTCCGGGAGTTTCGTAGCTATCTTGCCGACTTCCCCTGTCTTGGGGCGGCTGAAGCGGCTAGCTGCGAGGGTGTGGTTACTGAATGCGAAGTCCGTGACGCGTTGAAGCAGGTCGGCCTCAACAAGTCGCCGGGACTAGATGGTTTGCCGTACGAAGTGTACTTGAGGATGTCGCACATGTTTGTGCCTATTCTGACGGATATGTTCAACCATTGGTTCGCCCAGGGAGCCATCCCTGGTAGCGTTACCAAGGGCGTGATCACATTGCTGAAGAAAGGTGGCAGGCATGTTTGGGAGGGTTTAGACGATTACAGGCCCATAACTCTGCTTAACACAGAGTTAAAGATTTTGGCCCGGGTCTTAGCGAATCGTTTACAGCTTGTCATTAGTGATCTGATCGGCCCCGAACAGACCTTTGCTGTGAAGGGAAGATCGATCCAGGACAACCTGCACTTGATTCGCGAGGTCCTAGAGGGGATAAAAGACGACACCGAATCCGCGCTGATCAGTCTAGATCAGTCCAAGGCCTTCGATAGGGTAGACCATCGGTTCTTGGCGTCTGTTTTGGAGACTGCCGGATTCAAACCGGAGTTCCGCAGATGGATTAGCATGATGTACCACAACCCTCAGGCAGTGGTGCAGGTGAACGGAAGGCGTTCGGGGGTGATCGCGATCGAGCGATCGGTCCGGCAGGGCTGCCCACTGTCTCCTCTTCTCTATGTCCTCGCGTTGGAGCCCCTCCTGCGCAGGCTTAGGGATGAGGGGACAAGTCCGGCACTGCGCGGTATCCCATTCGTTGGCCGCCTTGCGGCTAGGGTTTCCGCGTTCGCCGATGACGTCACAGTTTTCGTATCCCGCCTCCAGGATATAGAGGCTGTGAAAGAGGCGGTTGTCGAGTATGAGCGGATTGCAGGGGCCAAGGTCAATTTTGACAAAAGCGAAGGTTTGCGGCTTGGTGCTTGGAGGGGTAGCAATACTCTTCCAGGGCCCTTCCGCTGGAGTGACGGACCCATCCGCATCCTCGGGGTGTGGTTTGGGCCCGACCTCCAACTGGAGCGAAATTGGTCGGAAGTACATGCTAAGGTGAATGCTCAGGTGGGAATCTGGCTTTCAAGGAGGTTGTCCTTAAAGGGCAGGGCGGAGGCGTGCGCCGCGTACGTCTTCCCCTTGATCCTTTACCGATTGGCTGTACTCCCTCTGCCTAAGGCACATCGGTTGGCGCTGCAACGATCCCTCTCCAGACTTGTCTGGGGAGGTGCAAGGCCGATGGTCCGTAGACAGGTCTGTATCCAACGTACACGCAACGGGGGTCTGGGTATGCCTGATCTGGAGAGCCACTGGCTTGCTGAAAGACTTGCATATCTGGGCCGTGTCTTGACGGGGGACTCAGTGTGGAGACGAAAGGCGAGTCGGACTTTTCCTCGCCTCAAGTCAGACCCAAAGGCTGAAGGTCGACGTAGGCCTTTGGGCGAAGCACTGTTTGTCCGCGAGTGCCGAAAGGCCCTTCGTAACCTTCTTGGGTCCAGTGACCTTTCATGGCCTCGGAAGGAGCTGTATCGGGAATTAGTGGTGGGTTCCGCTTCTGATCCTCTCAGCGAGCGGCGCGGCTGGACGGCGGAGGAGATCCGCTCTCACTGGAATTGGGCGCCAGGATCGAGCTTCTTGAACAACTCCGAGTTCTCGCTCACCTGGCGACTTGTTCGGAATGCGTTACCCCTTCGCGGCTTGAACTTCAGAGCGGGCCTGGCAGACATGCCTGATTGCCCTCGCTGCAGCAGTGGCTTGGAAGAAACGGCTGAGCACGCCTTCTACTACTGCGAGCGAGTCCGCCCGTTTTGGGATCACGTCGGGGAGTGGACGGCTCGCATCGAACCCAAACGGCTCGTGCTGCTCGACGTTGGTTACGTCGTAGACAACGTTCTTCCTCCGTATCACGGTGAGAAGCGTGTGGTGTTTCTCGCGATCCTAGCTGTAGCCCGAATGGTGATTTGGACGACGCGAAACAAGGGATTGTATGACGATGCAAGCTTTTCTCATCGTGATCTGGTTTTGTATTTTCGGCATCAGCTGAGGGTCAAAATCAGATGCGATAGAAAACGCTTGGATCGCATAACATTCAGCAAAAGGTGGGTGACTGCAGCGAGCCTGGTCGTACGAAAGGGGGCAATGTTGGAGTCATCCTTCCCGCCTCTGCCTACCCATGGCGTCTACGGTACGGGTCCTTAGGGACCCCATCCCTGGTAAGTAGAATTGTTTTTTTCCCTTGTAACCTAGTTAGTAGTATGTTGTGGGTCATTGTCCCCATCATCTAGCCGTTAGTCTCTCAAGATCTTCCCCCTCCCTATTATTTTTGTACCCCAACCTGAATTCCAGCCCGCTTTTATTGAAGATCTTGAACATTCATATATAAAAAATCATATTACCTACTTCTATCGACCCATACCGCGCCCGACCCTTTATTTCTTTTATCTCTGTAGATTAGTATTCCCGCCCCACCTAGGGCAGGTCCGGCTTGTTTTCTTTCGACCCGGAAAACAGTCGGCCTCCAATTTTATAGACGGGGGGATGGGAGGGAAACCAAACGGGGAATTTTTCTTTGTTTCTCTTGTTTATATAATTTTTCGGGGTTTTTTCTCCCATTCCCATCACTTCATTGTACATAAACCATATTTTGTAAATAAAAATCATATACCACCTTTGGGTTTTAAGTAGGTTTTCTTCATAGAGCAAATGCGGTATTTTGGTAACTGCTGCGCGCATGATGAAGGATGAATGGTTATATATTGTACTGTTGAATGGGTCGGCGAATGTGGCTAGCTAGGTCCCTTTAGAATATATAGAATAGCAAGACCGCTCCCTTCCCCTCCCCAAAAACCTTAAGGCCTCGTGCCTTCTTTGTACTTACAAAGAAATAAACTTCATTTGTTGAAATAGTATGCATACGTTTGGAAGTGATTCCGTTTCCAGAAGTTTTTTCACAGAGGTCAGTAAATTTATTCTACTAAACTATTCAT
>OY757922.1:8954053-9046553 GCA_963585895.1 Sepioteuthis lessoniana
ACTGCTGCTCATCTATAAGAGTGGCTTCTATAGATGAGAACAAAAACAGCCATCGAAAGATAACCATGACTAGTACTCAAACCAGATCCATAAACCGCATCGCTCTTCGCGCGGGTAAAAAAGGGGCGCGTCCTGCTGAGGTTGGAGCCCTGGCCTCGGTGTTCGAAAAATCAGCTACAGAGCTCAAACACAAACATAAACTACTAAAATGCAAACAAACAATACAGATAGCGACATTTAACGTGAGAACCCTAAATAGAATAGGTCAACTAGCAGAGCTAACTGCATCAGCCGTAGAACATAAGATAGATATAATTTGCATACAAGAGCACCGATACACGCACACCGAAGATATCAAGTATCACGAAACTGGAAATGGATGGATGCTGGTGACTGTGTCGGCATGGAAAAACTCTGTCAATGCATCGGTAGGAGGGGTGGGAATACTACTAGGACCGAGAGCGTTAAAAACACTGAACAGCATTGAGAGAATACAACCTAGGATGATGGCCGCAACGTTTAATGGCAACCCCAAAGCAACAATTATCTCCTGCTACAGCCCTACCAATGTTAGCGAAGAAAACGAAATAGCCACCTTCTACGAAGATCTATCCTCCCTAGTACGTAGCATTCCGAAACACAACCTGCTAGTCATTGGCGGAGATATGAATGCACAAATCGGGAAAAACACACAACAAATACAGCCTACACTACACGTCTAACAGGAATGGACAGCATTTAATAGATTTCATGATAGAAAATAGATTAACCTGCCTCAATACAAACTTTCAAAAAAGGGAGGGGAAATTATGGACCTACACATACGCAAATAAGAGTAAAGCACAGATAGACTACGTCCTTATAAACAGGAAATGGAGAAACAGTGCGATGAATTGCGAGGCATACTCCTCCTTCGAGGGTGTGTCCTCCGATCATCGAATAGTTACGGCCAAAGTACGACTAAGCCTAAGAAAAAACGCCACACGTAAAGCCACGACCAAGCACTATGACTGGGCCCTACTCAACAACAGATATTAGAGACAAATATGCATTAGAATTAAGAAACAGATTCGAAGCACAAGAGAAGGTAGAAATAGGCACCCCAAATGACGAATATGAAAATTTTGTAGAAGCGCACCTGGAGGCGGCAGAAAAGTGTATTCCAACAAAACCTAGAACTAAATATAGAGTCCCTTGGGAAACGCTAGCGGCTAGAGAAAAACGTGCACTTGTGAAGACTGCCTCCAAAAACTATCAACAGAACCCAACAAATACAAATGCACGAGAACTAGAAAAGGCGCAACATCAATTAACAGGAATATACCTAAAAGAACAGGCAGAATACGTACAAAATCAGATAGATAAGATTAGAGACTCGGTGGAAGATAGGCAATCCAGGATAGCCTGGCAAACAATAAACGAAGTAAGTGGAAGAAAGAGCACAGCCAAAGCAAAATTGAAAGCTGCAAGCCAACAAGAAAGAATAAAACTGTGGGAACAGCATTTCAAAAATCTACTAGGAAACCCACCGGAAATAACGGATGAACCGATCACCAGAATTATTAGTAAGCAATTAGACGTAAAACTAGGTCCTTTCACCAAAGAAGAACTCGACATGGTTCTCAGAAGAATTAAAAATAGGAAAGCGGCGGGGCTAGACGAGATCCCCCCAGAAGTGTGGAAGACGAGACAATTCGACGATATACTGCTCCGGCAATGCAACGCAGTCTATAGTCAAAATAGGATAGAACGATGGACGAAGGGATGCATCCTTCCATTCCCTAAAAAAGGCGACCTCGGACTAGCCAAGAACTACCGAGGGATAACACTTACATCCATAGCAGCCAAAATCTACAATGCCCTACTACGAAACCGCATAGAACCCAAAATGGAAAACATCCTTAGGAAAAACCAAAATGGCTTCCGGAGAAATAGATCCACAACCTCACAAATACTGACCATCCGTAGAATCCTGGAAGGCGTTCGGGCAAAAAACTTACAGGCGACATTACTATTTGTCGACTTTACCAAGGCCTTCGATTCCATACACAGAGGGAAGATGGAGCAAATCCTACTAGCTTACGGCCTACCAAAAGAAACCGTAGCAGCGATAATGATTCTCTACAGAAACACCAAAGTGAAAGTACGTTCACCAGATGGAGACACGGAATACTTCGACATTGTTGCAGGAGTACTACAAGGAGACACACTAGCCCCGTACCTCTTTATCATCTGTCTAGACTATGTGCTTAGGACTTCGATCGACAAAATCAGAGAAAATGGCTTTGAGCTGACTAAGAGAAGAAGCAAAAGGTACCCCGCAAAAACAATCACGGACGCCGACTACGCTGATGACTTGGCGTTACTAGCGAATACGCCTAATCAAGCAGAGACACTACTACATAGTCTGGAACGAGCTGCAGCTGGCATTGGCCTACATGTCAATGCAAACAAAACCGAATATATGTGTTACAACCAAACAGGCAACATTGCCACACTAGACGGAGCCTCTCTGAAACTAGTCGACAAATTCACCTACCTAGGAAGCAGCGTCTCATCAACCGAGAAGGACATCGACACACGACTGACGAAGGCATGGACAGCTATCGATAGGCTCTCGATCATATGGAAGTCGGACCTAACAGATAAAATGAAACGCAGTTTCTTCCAGGCAGCGGTTGTGTCGATACTGCTATATGGATGCACCACATGGACGCTTACGAAGCGGCTGGAGAGGAGGCTGGACGGAAATTACACAAGAATGTTGAGAGCAGTATTAAACAAGTCCTGGCGACAACACCCCACGAGACTCCAACTATACGGACACTTGCCCCCCATCACAAAAACTATACAAGTTCGACGAACCAGACACGCGGGACACTGCTGGAGAAGCAAGGACGAGCTCATAAGCGATGTACTCCTGTGGACCCCCACTCATGGATGTGCAAGTGTGGGACGACCAGCACGAACTTACATACAGCAGCTATGTGAGGACACGGGTTGTAATCCTGAAGACCTGCCGGAGGCGATGAGTGATAGGGAGAAATGGCGAGAGACGGTCAGGGATATCCGCGCAGACGGCACGACATGATGATGATGATGATGATATATATATATATATGTGTGTATGTGTTCATACACATACATACATACACACACATACATATATATATATATATATATATATATAATCACATGTGTGCATGGAGATATATATATATATATATATATATATATATGGAGATATATATATATATATATATATATATATATATATATATATATATATATATATATATATATATATATATATATATATATATATAATCCAGGGTATTTTAGGACTGAATTCGACGTCAGTCTGTAAGTTTACAAAACTGCAAAATCAATTTACCAGTTTTAGTAAAAAATTTTACTTTACCGTAAAATTTCTCTCGTAAAGTCTCACACAGGGAAAAACTAATTTGTAGAAAAGTATAATGGAAGTCTTTAACTTACACTACCTTTGGTTGGAACATTAAGACAATTTTCAAGATTTTTGTATTTAAACCACGCAACTGTTTTTGATTTTTCTGAAACTGAAAATTTTCATCAAAACCCAGTTTAGGGACGTAATGGGTATAGATTGCTATAAGGTTTTTACGGGAAAAAATTCAAATATCTAGAATCTTTGAAATTAATCTTGCCAACATTTTCTTTATTTCCAGTTCGATGATCAAAATAAAACAAACAATCGGAAAAATCCTATTCAATTAGTCACCTATAATTGTCACTGTCAAATGAAGATCAGATCTAACGGCAGTTCTTAATTAGACGCATTTTCCTCTGTTGGCGAAATAGCCAGTTATTAAGTACAGTGTCTGTCTTCACAATCTCTTAACTAGCAAAAAAGGCCTTGAGTCACCTGTTGCATTACCTTAGAGAGCTTCTACGTTGGTGATGTTGATCGACCAGTGGATAAAGAAAAATATAATACTGTTCAAATACAGAAGATTCCTGTTGTTAATATCTCGTTCCTTTACTGAAACCGTGGCAATATGCGCATAGGGATAATGAACACAATGTGAGGGTTAGATTCCAGGCTCTTTCTTGTGTTAACGGGAGCCAACAATTCTTGGATCTCTTTCAATTCACGTTGCAACTTACACCATTTGTATCTCAAGTCAAAAAAGAAGGTGAATAAAAGAAGAACCCTGTACTGTTGCTTGCCTATACGGTATTCATGATAATTTTCCGAGACCACACAGCCAGCTGCATGTGTCAAAAGATTTCCCTAATTTTGGTCAACTGTTGTTGTTTTTTTGTTTTTTCTTTTTTTAAATTTTTGCCGAGGTGCAGATAAAGCATTTTTTACTGCCTACCGAACGATATTTTGAACTAATCTCTTTTCACCCTGCGATCACTCCCTTATGATGGCAGATTAATCGCATAATCAGTGAAGGCGGTCGTTCTTTAATGGCTATCATCATTCGAAATGGACCTGCCAACTCGAGTTACATTCATGGAGGAGGCTGTGAGCGTTTCACGTAGCGACAAATCCCTTGGAAAAGTTATGAATCTGACTATTCTTCCTCTAGCTACGGTCAAATATTTGGGAACATTCACTGTTGTACCTTGGTACGGCAACCAGTTTAGGAGAAAAAAAAATCTGAATTCAGACCAGTTCAACTCCGCTTAAAAAATTGACCTTGTGTCTTATCAAGGTAGGTAAATATACAAATTAATCGCATATCACCACTCGATTTCTCAGTTTTATTTTTGAAACGGTCTTTAAAAACACTCTTGTAAAATCCATAGAAACAAACAAGAACTGGTTATTTTCTCACGTATTTAAGGTTAAAATTGATTTTCAATCAAAGTTGTAGACAAGAAAAATTCTTGAAAAATTTCCCATTACTTTATACATATTTCTGATATATTAAAAGACTGTCCTAAAATATATAGTCATTTTTTTATTCCTATCGCCATGGATTTCAATAAAAATAAAAATATTGCTTTCTGAATTAATACATATTAATTACCAAATAGTAATCAATGCACTTTTTAAAAACTTTACGATAATATGTTTGGATATTTTTGAAATTATCTTAGAAATATGTGAACAAACATTAAAAGTTTTATAATGAGATTTTTAAACCTAATTATATAATATACCAACGTCTATTCAGTTTCTTATTTATAAATGCTTGGTGGACACACGGAAATTTTACAAGGGTTTACTTTTAAAATTTCCTCGTTACTCGGCAATTGCAGACAGAATAAGCCAGTTACATGCATATTGAATATGAAGTTATCAAGAAAGAAAGAAATAAAGAAGGAATGAAAGAAGACAGACATAAAACTTTTAAGGCAATTTGAGGACGAAGATATTCAGAGGTTGAATTGATCAGCGGTTATCGAAGACAGATTCGGTACTCAAAGAAGAACGGTGAAATCATTCCCATAGATAGATAGATAGATAGATGCAAACATAATCACACACACATTTAGGAGGTGCCCGTGGTGTAATTGTTATCGTCCTAGGAAATAAACACGGCGACACGAGTTCAAATCCTGGACGAGACTGATTGCATTTCACATTGCACTAATACCCTTGGGAAAGGTATGAATCCAATTATTCTCCCTCCAGCTGTGGATAAATAGTAGGACAGACTAGGTTCTTCAGCCTTGGTGAGGCAACTAGTCTAGGAGAAGGAAAACTCTGAATTCAAACCTGTTAAACTCCGCTTAAAAATTGACCTTGTGTCATATCCTGCCCGAGCGGAGGGGTTGGTAAATAGGATAATCACACACACACACACACACATATATATATATATATATATATATATATATATATACCAACAATATAAAATAAACACAAATAGAATTAGATAGATAGATAGAAACAAACAGAATTATATTGATAACATAATGACAGATTAAAAAAGATTTAGATTGATACAAACAAAAAGAGATACATGAATATACAGATGGATAAAAACAAAATCAGAGAGACAAGAATGGAAGGAGAAAGAAAGAAAGAAAAAAGAAAAGAAAGAATAAGTCAGATTAGATAGCTTTAGGGAAAGGAAAAAGAAAAAAAATGATGAAATTAGTACCCCCCCTTACTAGAACAGTAGACCGTCTCTAAAACTACCTAAAATTCAGTAGTAAATAAACGTTAGAAGGAAGAAGATGGATGTGAACTCACGTGCCAACAGAGGAAAAAATGTATCAATATTGGTCAGTATGTCTTTAAGTCCTATTAATTTAAAATGCTGAATTTTACAAAATTTTATGCTGTATTTTTGTTTGTAAAATAATGTTTAAACTATGCGTTTTAAATGTAAAGACACGCTTACTCTACTATAAACCCAAATTGATTTTAAGACTCTGTCCAAATGTCAGCGAACACGGCAAAACGTTTTTGAATCTCTTCTATAATATAATTTAAAAATTCTTAAAGAAAGCCCTAACAGTAGTTTAGAAGAAAAAGTAAAAGCCTATCCCCCCCGCGAAAAAAAAGTCATTTTTAAAAGCTTTATAATTCCTGAAGCCTCCTCGGTTCCCAACTGTAGTATAGAAGAAAAAACTAAAAAGCCTAGGAAAATGCCCCAATACCGCCAAAAAAAACCAACAAAAATTCAGTACCAGTGAAAGTCTGACGAAAGTACCTTAATCTTGGACTTTAACTAAGATAAAACTTAAGAAAACTTAAATCAAAATTACCCCCCCTTTTTTTTACGTACACATGGGAAGCAGCATGATGTACGTAAAGGTATTTGAATTAACCCATGGACGACCAAACTTATTACCTAAACAGGTCCTGGACGTGAGTTTGACGACTTTACGCTCAGGATCGTTAGTTCGATCGGGGAACTACTGCTGCTCCTCTATAAGAGTGGCTTCTATAGAAGAGAATAAAACAGCTATCGAAAGATAACCATGACCCACACTCAAACCACATACACAAACCACATCGCTCTTCGCGCGGGTAAAAAAAAGGGCGCGTCCTGCTGAGGTTGGAGCCCTGGCCTCAGTGTTCGAAAAATCAGCTACAGAGCTCAAACAATCAAAACTACTAAAATGCAAGCAAACACTACAAATAGCCACATTTAACGTAAGAACCTGAAATAGAATAGGACAACTACCAGAGCTAATCGCATCGGCCGAAGAACACAAGATTGACATAATATGCATACAAGAACACAGATACACGCACACCGAAGATATCAAATATCACGAAATTGGCAATGGCTGGTCGCTCGTCATTGTATCCGCATGGAAAAACTCTGTCAACGCCGCAGTAGGAGGGGTAGGATTACTTAGAGGACCTAGAGCATTAAAAGTGCTAAATAGCATTGAGAAAATACAACCTCGAATGATGGCAGCTACTTTTAACGGCAACCCCAGAGCAACAATCATCTCCTGCTACGGCCCTACCAATGTTAGTGAAGAAACTGAACTAGTCACCTTCTACGATGAGTTATCCTCATTAGTGCGTAGCATCCCGAAACACAACATGTTAGTCATAGGCGGAGACATGAATGCCCAAATCGGGAAAAACGGAAACAACAAATACAGCCTCCACAACACGTCAAATAGGAATGGGCAACATCTAACAGATTTCATGATAGAAAATAGATTAGCATGCCTCAATACAAACTACCAAAAAAGGGAGGGTAAACTATGGACATACACGTACGCAAACAATACTAAAGCTCAGATAGACTACGTCCTTATAAACAAGAAATGGAAAAATAGTGCAATGAATTGCGAGGCATACTCCTCTTTTGAGGGTGTGTTCACCGATCACCGAATAGTCACGGCGAAAATACGGTTAAGCCTACGAAAAAACGCCAAACGAACAGCGACCACCAAACACTATGACTGGGCCTGATTGAACAACAGAGATATTAAAGATAAATACGTATTAGAATTAAGAAACAGATTCGAAACACTACAAGAAAAGACCGAAAAAAGTACACCAAACGATGAATATGGAAATTTCGTCAATGCACACCTCGAGGCAGCAGCGAAATGCATTCCAACAAAACTCAAAACTAAATATAGAGTCCCATGGGAAGCTTTAGTGGTGAGAGAAAAACGTGCACTAGTGAAAACAGCCTCCAAAAACTATCGAAAAAACCCAACAAACACAGACAGAATACATTCAAAATCAGATAGATAAGATTAGAGACTCGATGGAAGATACACAATCTAGGATAGCAAGGCAAACAATAAACGAAGTGAGTAGAAGAAAGAACACAGCCAAAGGAAAACTGAAAGCAGCAAACCAACAAGAAAGAATAAAACTGTGGAAACAGCACTTCGAAAACTTACTAGGAAACTCACCGAAAATAACACATGAACCAATCACCAGAATAATTAGCAAACATTTAGACATTAAACTAGGACCGTTCACACAAGAAGAACTCGACTCGGTTCTCAGAAAAATTAAAAATAGGAAAGTTGCAGGGCTAGACGAAATTCCCCCGGAAGTATGGAAGACCAGACAATTCGACGACATACTGCTCCGACACTGCAACGCAGTATACAATCAAAATCCCATACATAGATGGATGAAGGGATGCATACTCCCCTTCCCTAAAATGGGTGACCTCGGATTAGCCAAAAGCTACCGAGGCATAACACTTACATCCATAGCAGCCAAAATCTACAATGCCCTACTACGAAACCGCATAGAACCCAAAATCGACAACATACTTAGAAAAAACCAAAATGGCTTCCGAAGAAATAGATCCACGACCTCACAAATATTAACCATCCGTAGAATCCTTGAAGGTGTACGGGCAAAAAACCTACAAGCGACATTAATTTTTGTTGACTTTACCAAGGCTTTCGATTCCATTCACAGAGGAAATATGGAACAAATTCTACTAGCGTACGGCATACCTAAAGAAACCGTAGCGGCAATAACGATTCTCTATAGAAACACTAAAGTAAAAGTACGATCACCAGATGGAGACACAGAATACTTCGACATTATAGCAGGAGTACTACAAGGAGACACGCTGGCTCCGTACCTCTTTATCATTTGTCTAGACTACGTACTTAGAACATCGATTGGCAAAATCAGAGAGAATGGCTTCGAACTGACGAAGAAAAGAAGCAGAAGGTACCCCGCAACAACAATTACCGACGCCGACTACGCCGATGACATAGCGATACTGGCAAATACACCTGACCAAGCCGAAACACTACTGCATAGTTTGGAACGAGCAGCAACAAGCATAGGCCTCTATGTTAATGCTCACAAAACGGAATATATGTGCTATAATCAAACGGGGGACATCTCCACTCTAGAAGTAACCCATCTTAAACTAGTAGACAAATTCACATACCTAGGAAGCAGCATCGAATCAACCGAAAAGGACATCGAAACGAGGTTAACGAAAGCATGGACAGCTATCAATAGGCTATCGATTATATCGAAATCAGACCTAACCGATAAAATGAAACGCAGTTTCTTCGAGGCAGCGGTCACATCGATACTGCTATATGGCTGCACTACATGGACGCTAACAAAACGGTTGGAGAAGAAGCTAGACGGCAATTACACAAGAATGCTACGTGCAATCTTAAACAAGTCCTGGCGGCATCACCCCACAAGACACCAACTGTACGGCCACCTGCCCCCTATCACGAAAACTATTCAAGTTAGACGAACCAGACATGCAGGACACTGCTGGAGAAGCAGGGACGAACTCATAAGAGATGTACTCTTATGGACCCCACCACATGGCCGTGCAAAAGCAGGACGACCAGCACGAACATACATTCAGCAGCTATGTGAGGATACGGGATGTTGTCCTGAAGACGTACCTAGGGCGATGAACGATAGGGAGGAGTGGCCAGAGAGGGTCAGGGATATCCGCGCTACCAGCGCGATATGATGATGATGAGATATCTTTGAACAGAATCAAAGACAGACACATAGACATAAAGAGAAAGATATATGTGCACGGGCAGAGAGAGAGAGAGAGAGAGAGAGAGAGAGAGAGAGAGAGAGAGAGAGAGACCAATAAGTGATTGTGAACTCATTATAACGTCTATTGTCTTGAGTTCAAACCCTAAACGAAGTTGTTTGCGTTTTATTTGGGAGTGGTATAATTCCAACTATCTCCTTATTTTACTAGGGTTAAATAGTAGGGCACACTATGCTGTGGGTGAAATAAGAGTCTGAATTCAAATCAGATGTATTCAAACATTTCTTTTCGTCTACAATGACCTTTCTCCTAGAAATAATAAAAAAAGAAGCCTTAAAGAAGATTTCGAGGTGTAATAATCTATGAAGACGATAGCTTGTAAGTTAGATAAATAAAACAAGCTAGATTTCCTGAATAAACATTGTTTCACATTTACCTTGTTCCCCTTGAGATATTCTAAGTTTGATAGCTTCTCAGAAGAAGGTCCGAATCACGGAAATACGAGGTGCATACAATAAATTTTCGTATAGGCACTTTTATTGATAGTACACACATGAAACTCTAGTCCCCTTCCAAGTAATCTCCTCCGGCTGCATTGCACTTGTACCATTCCAACAACTTCTGCAAGGCCCCATGGAAATCCTCTTGTGTGAGCGTCTCAATCACCTTCGTCACAGCCTCTTTCATCTCCTCAATTGTCTCATAACGACAGCCTCTGAGCTTAGGGAATAAGCAAAAGACACAAGGAGCAAGGTCTGGACTATAGGGACGGTGAGGAACTGTCTTGATGTCCATCTTGGTCAAATAGTCTGTGACAAGGATGGAGTTGTGGACTGGTACATTGTCCTGGTGGAAATGCTACTGACCCAATTTAAAGAGTGCTAGCCTCTTCCCTAGGAATCTCTTCCTGAACTCCCTTAAAACCTCAACATAGTAACCCTAACCCTAAGCCTTTGGCCAATCAAATCTGGTGTATTGACTTCCTTACTCCTCCCACACCTCTCATCATCCCTCACAGACTCCCTGCCTTCCTTGAATCTCTTATGCCCCTTAAAAACTGATACTCGATTTATGCAAGATGATCAAAAAGCAGTCTGAAGCATTCCATACGTTTTTATGGCATTTTTTCCATGTTTAAAACAGAATTTTATTGCATATCGTACTTCTAAAGTGTCAGATTGCATTTTTGAAATTCACACTGCTGTGACTATCAGGCTTTAGTAGGGTGTATTCCAATTCCTGCTGTAGCTGTTCATATAAACCTGAAATCATAAAAATTGGTCAGTCATCTAATAATATGTATATCAATAACATACTTAATTTTCAAGGTTCTACGACAATTTTAAATTCCCATACGAGAAAAGTCTCGAAACTTATCGTACGTACCTCGTAGCAATTTATATTTTATTCGTTAAAACAATCACAATTCTATCATTTATTCAATAAGAATATTCAAAACAAAAAATAGCTGATTTTTTGTATTTTTCTGGGAACATTATACCATCAAAACGGATATTATTAGGTATTTGTTTATGACCGAATTAAGGATAAACCTGTAACATATCTGTTGTAAACATACGTTTAGATGAAAATGTATGGGTCACATATTATTTTAGAATGTTGCATATTCCTATTTTTGGTTCAGATCGGTTTCCTTATTTAATGGTAAATCAACCTTAGAGGGTCATTCGATAGCAAATACCAGCTTTTTGAAGAATAGTAGTGGTGGTGTTGAAAGTATAGTTGGGTGGATAATGAAGTTCAAACCTACCCAAGGGTATTAGTTTGAAAGAAGCGTAATAGCCTCACTGGCGCTCAAACTCGTTTCCTACAGTGTCAAAGTTCAGCCGGTTTGCCACTATGTTACGGAGATTTTCCCTTAGTTTTGTTGACTGATTGCGGCAGAGTTTGATAATAGGCAATACCTAATAATATCCGGTTTGATTGAATCATTTCACTAAAAGTCATAAAATCCTGCTATCTTCGATTTAAAAGAAAATTAACTTTTCCGTAAAAGAAAATGTCACTCTATAAGTATTGGTAGACGCGTTTGTGTGTAATAAAAAACTGTAATTGCTTTCATAAGAAAAAAAAAGAAAATACCTAAGAGTCTTCCGAAGGCGCTTGTGGCGTAACAGTTATCAAATTTATAAGTAGAATCAGTGAATCAAGTTCGAATCCTGTACGAGGTTATTTGCCTTTCACTTTGTGCTGAGGCCCTTAGGAAAAAAATGAATTATCTTCTTCCCTCTGACTATGAATGAATCGTAAATTTGCCTGGGGCCGTTAGCTTTAAAAGACAACAAGTCTAGAAGTGAATACTCTGAGTCCAAATCAGGTATGGGTTTCTTTAAAAGGACCTTATTTACCAACCCCTCCGCTCGGGCAGGATATGACACAAGGTCAATTTTTAAGCGGTATTTAATAGGTTTGAATTCAGAGTTTTCCTTCTACTAGACTAGTTCCCTTACCAAGGCTGAAGAACCCAGTCTGCCCTACTATTTACCGATAGCTGGAGGAAGAATAATTGGTTTCATTCCTTTCCAAAGGGTATTAGTGCTATCTGAAATGCAATCAGTCTCGTCGAGGATTTGAACTCGTGTCGTCGTGTCCATTTCCTACGACGATAACCATTACACCACGGGCACCTCCTTTCCTTAAAAGAACCTTGTTGGGATCCTGTCCGTGTCGTAAGTGTTGTTTAAGTACATAGCAGTAGACATTTCCTAGGTTTTTTCCAGGTTATATATTTCAAGGATATTGAGGTGCCCGTGGTGTAATGTTTATCGTTGTAAGAAATGGACACGCCGACACGAGTTCAAATCCTGGACGTGACTGATTGCATTTCACATACCACTAATACCCTTGGGAAGGGTATAAATGAAATTGTTCTCTCTCCAGCTATGGGTAAATAGTAGGGCAGACTGTGTTCTTCAGCCTTGGTATGACAACTAGTCTAGGAGAAGGAAAACTCTTAATTCAAACCTGCTAAACTCCGCTTAAAAGAAATTGACCTTGTGTCATATCCTGCCAGATCGCAGGGGTTGGTAAATATATATATCTTAAGGATAACAATTTTATATCTCGTTGAAAAAAAATGGAAATTGCTACAGGATACCCTACGTATACATTCATGAATAAATTGAAATTTTTCAAAATATTTTCATTGAATCCAAAAAGTAAGAGAGAAACTTGATATTAAAATCAGTTTTAATTAACCACTCTTGTGTTTGTTGTTACGTAACTGTCATCATTGTAAGAATATGATTCGTCAACCCGAACTCAAATCCCAAACGGGTCAGTTTGCCATTCATATAGCACTAAAAACCCTTTGGAAAGAAATTAATCCAGCTATTATTCCTTCAGCTATGCATAAGTTGTAGGGCAGACTAGATTCTTTCATCTTGCTATAGAAATGGGTCTAGAAAAAAGTATACTCTGATTTCAAAAATGTTAAAGTCTACTTAAAGAATCAAGCTCACTGTGGCTGGAAAAATCATAGCTACATCGCCATGACAACGCACTTGCTGACAACGCATTGGGCATTCGGCAGTTCTTTGCCAAGATGAACATCACCGTATGAAAACAAACAAATCTATCCACCGGATCTTTCTCCAAGTACCTTTTTCTTTACCTTAGTACACGGTCATTCTCATGGTGCAGGGATTAGGTAGATACATATTAGGACAGAAAAATTGTGTTCTGGTATACGAAATCTATCTGTAAAATGACGGGAAGGATGTTTTGTATCATATTTACCCAACCCCTCTGCTAGAGCAGGATATGACACAAGGTCAATTTTTTAAAGAAAAGTTTAACAGGTTTGAATTCAGAGTTTTCCTTCTCCTAGACTAGTTGCCTCACCAATGCTGAAGAACCTAGTCTTCCCAACTATTTACCCATAGCTGGAGGGAGAATAATTGGATTCATACCTTTCCCAAGCGTATTAGTGCTATGTGAAATGCAATCAGTCTCGTCCAGGATTTGAACCCGTGTCGCCGTGTCCCTTTAGTACGACGATAACCATTACACCACGGGCAACTCCAGGATGTGTTGTATGAGTTGTAGGTGAAAGAGGGGTAAATGGGTTGTGTTCGTATTTATCAAGATATCTCATCTTTCGGTACCCTCATTTTCACCTCGTTCAGCTCTGAAAACCGAGGAATGAATTAACCTGAAATATTTGGTTCTATGGAGCAAAACTCCGTCACAAACACATGAAAAACTTCTGCAAGTGTATGGAGAAAAAATCCTGTCGTGCACATGTGTTTTTTAGTGGTACAAGAGGTTGAAGAAAGGTGTGAGGAGGTAAAAGATGATACCAGGGCGGGAGGCCTTCAAAAAGCAGGACTGAGATCAACGTCAAGTGAGTATAACAAGTGATATCAGGCAATCATCGGTTCAATGTTCGAATGATTACAAAAATCAGCTGTGTAGATTATCACCAAAGATTAAGGCAATCGGAAATGATGCGAAATCTGCTGTGTGAAGATTAGAAAGAGCACTCCATATAGGTGTTTTAGAACATCCTTGAGCGGTTTCAAACTGAACCATAATTGCTTAATCGAGTAACCTGTGATGAGGTATGGATTTTTTACTACGATACTGAAACCAAACAACGGATCAGTCACAGAGGTCGAAGAAAAAAAGATATTAAAAATCAAAATCAAATTCAAGTTGATCACATTATTTGATATGGGAGGTATCGACTAAATCAAGTTCTTGCCAAAGGGCCAAACGATCAATCAGCAAGTCTACCAGATCCTGCAGCGTATGCTTCGCCTGATGCACGAGAGGCGCCTCTGGTGGTATAATGGTTAGCAAGCTCGACTAGCAAACCTACACGAGTGAGTTCGGGTCTCATTGGGTGCCCCTTTCATATGTCCTTGTGCCACATCTAAGCAGAAAGCTTAGTAAATTCCCCCCTTCACCTAATGCACGAGAAGAGACGAATGTTGTGGCAGGAAAAACCATGGCTACTTCACCACGACGACGCTCTTGCTGACAACGCCCTGGGCATTCGGCCTAGATGAACATCACCGTACGAAACTAATCTATCCACCAGATCTTGTTCCGAGTGACTTTTTCCTTCCTTTAGTACACTGACATCATCATTGAACCCTTTTTAAACGCGTGGACGCCATTGCTGTAACGACGATACCAAGGAGCATCTCAAAAGAATCGTTCAACCAGTGCAGAGAAGCGTAGCAGAGAAAGAGAAGAACGTGCATAGGACTCAAGGGGGGTTACTTTGAAAAGAAAACCGTGTAGTTTACTGTTTGGAATTAAAATTAATTGTTCGTCACACCATTCCCCTGACTTTTCAAACGCATCTTCTATATGTAGAACTAGTTTTCTGAATTTTCCAGGAAATTTAAGAATTTTGTATCGATGTAACTTTGTTAAACATTTTTAGAATGCATCAGTTGATGTTTGAACGCTGCATGCACTACAAAGAGAATTTCTTTGGTTCTTGAATGAGGCGAGAGGAAATTCCTCAATAAAAAAAAAAGATATAGAAGTTTATCTTGCAATGGATATAATGACAGAATTTATTCCGATGCTCTGAATGCAAACAGATCTACCTATAAACAATACTAGCAATTACTCTAAGGATTTGGAAACGTATGACAGTAAGGATCAACCAGGAGAGACATCCAAATTGGTTGCTGCAAAGCACCATCATCTTATTTAAAGAAAATCAAAAGGTAAATTGCGCTCTGAGGACATTTTAGATAATCCTAATCTTAATATCACTGCAAGAAATAATTCTCAATTAATCAAGGAACTTTATCTTCTGTACAAGAAATATGTCTCTGACTTGGATTGGTGTTTAAAAGAAATGGTCCATCTAAAGAAAGGGAGTCTTAGACTTATGGGAAAATGAAGAAGGTAACATTATATAATGTGAATTTTAATTTTAAATACTTCTATTTGAATTCAGTGTTATTGGTACAATCTTTGGTGAGAAGAGCTAGAGTTTTATTTTTTTTTTTTTTTTTTTTACCAAACATCAATTGTCCAAGTGAATTTATAGTGATAGAGCTTGACAATCGAATAGTAAAATGAAATACCTCGTAATAGAAGACGAAATATTGCTCCACAAAACATGGAACTATTAGAAACGTGTTAGGTCTCATTTGTCGATCGTCATGATCAAATAAGCTAAACGTGTCAACAAGGTAAAACAGATATTACAAATGTGCTGGTCAAAATGGGAAGTATTAAGTGAAAAGTCATGAATTTACTTGCAAGGAGTCCAGAATGAAATCCATTTGAGAGCAATAGTTAAGGACGACTGTATAAACAAAAATAGAAACAGCTTAATCTCATGTCTCAAGCTTTGGTCGGATTAAATACAGTATGAAAATCTTCGGCATGCAGATGAATTTTATATACACTATAGAAATGGAGAATAGGTAGCTTAAAAGAAGAAACTTATAATGTAGGGTTTGATAATTAATAATACCTAATAATATCCATGTTGCTTGTATAATATTCCACTAAAAATACCAAAATCATAGCGTCTTTAGCTGAAAAAATAAACGTTTTATGTTTAAAATTTGAGGTGTGTACTTGTTTATGGGTGATAATATACATAACTTTCTGAAATAGTTTTTATGAATTTATTTGAAAACCTATAGTTTCGACCCAAGTATAAAGGTATGCTATATAGGAAACGCCCTAAATTATTTAGGAAATTTGACACACAACGCCAGCAGGTACAAAAGCAGGTGTCATGATAAATTATTTTAAATAAATCCTCATAAGTACATGATTCAATTATTACCATGTGTTGGTATCATCATCATCATCGTCATGTCGTGCTGGTAGCACGGATATCCATGACTCTCTCTCGCCACTTTTCCCAATCGTTCATCGCCTCAGGCAGGTCTTCTGGACAACATCCCATATCCTCACGTAGTTGCTGAATGTATGTTCGTGCTGGTCGTCCTGCTTTTGCACGGCCACGTGTGTGGATCCATAAGAGTACATCACTTATGAGCTCGTCCCTGCTTCTCCAGCAGTGTCCTGCATGTCTGGTTCGTCTAACTGGAATAGTTTTCGTGATAGGAGGCAGTTGGCCATACAGTTGGTGTCTTGTGGGGTGTTGCCGCCAGGACTTGTTCAAGATTGCTCGCAGCATTCTTGTGTAATTTGCCATCTAGCTTCTTCTCCAGCCGTTTTGTTAGAGTCCATGTAGGGCATCCATATAGCAGCATCGATGCGACCGCTGCCTGGAAGAAACTGCGTTTCATGTGTTGGTAGAGTTTACAGGTTTATTTAACTTTCACTTAAAACTCTACGGAGAAAAATTGGAAAAAAATGTTGCTGAAGTTGCGACAAACAAAAAACTGATAATCTAACAATAAATAGTTCATGTCTCAATCATTAGTAGAATGATACTGTCATAATCATTTGTAGACTGATAAAAGTTCAATCAGTAAAATACTGTTACTGCAAACATTATTAATTGATCGTCTATGCATTAGCCACACAGTTATTGCCGTAGTCATTTATAGACTAGTAATAACTCAATACTGCTTATACCTCAATCTTGAATAGATTTCTTAAACCTCAATCATAAATAGACTGCTAATACCATACTCATTAATAGACTGCTAATATCACCATTAATAGACTGCTTATACATTAACCATAATTAGATTTTAATGCAGCAATCATTAATAGTTTCTATTTTAATCATTAATAAGCAGTCAATTCCTGAATCAATAATAGACTACTATTGTATCAATCAATGATAGACTGCTCACCCCATAATCATTTATAGACTGCTAATGCCTCAGTCATTAATAGATGGCTAAGGTCTCAATTATTAGTAGACCGCTAGATCCTCAATCATTTATTGAGTGTAAATACCTGAATCATCAATTGACTATTGCTGACTCAATTATTATTAAACTCCTACCACTTGATTTTAAAAATAGTATTCGTAACCCTATATAACATCTAATTCCGAAGTCTGACGACTATTTCTCGCGGAATATGTGCGAAAATTTAGAGAAATAGAGCAGTGTCTGTCTTAGGTTATATAAGACTTAAAGAGAGTTTACAAAGTCGACGTGCTGGATAAATGTTATCGTTCTGGCAAGACATTTGGGAAAAAAACATTTTTTTCCCAACAGCACTAATGACGTTAAAATTAAGTTGTTAGTTATATATATATCACTTGATTATAAGTTAACAATGCTAACACAAAGTCCCATCCATCATTCTAACATGTCTTAAGTGTTTTGGTACCATACAGCTTTACTTAAACATTTTTTTTTTTTTGGTTTGTTTAGCTTTTTCCATCGTGATAAGTTTTTAACATTTAATCTTCCTTAATGTGATTAGGAAATAAGACAAATGAAACAACTCAAGAACTGCGAATTACGATTTTTTCTTGAAGAATTACGGTGTCTCAACTGATCCCTGGTAATAAAAATCCATACATTACCTTAATATAATTTTATTTTTATCTAAGAATTTAATAACAAGAGCAAATTGGTTTGATTTGGTTTTAGGGCATATCAATCATTGTAGGTTATTTAATATCAAATCCATTTGATTCATATGAACAGTTCTTTTTCAAACAATTCAGTTTAGAATGAAGCATACTGGTTATTCAATTTGAGCCATACATAGGACCCTATCCGGTGCTACCACTCTGGGTCAGAGTGCACCAGGCAGTGATAGCAATAAAGGGGTACTCCACATTGCCCAAAGCTCCAGCATTACAATCAGATTTTTAATGTTGCAGCCAGGACACTCGTTAGGGAAGTCTCACGCCTTGGAAGAAATGCAGTCAATGTATTCCGCAGCCCAACTGACTGGTTGGTTGGGTTTATGGTATATCAACCTTTGTTGGTCATTTAATGTCAAATCTATTTATATATGAACAATCACTTCTATTTTAAACAAATCAGTTTAGCATGAGTATACAATTTAATGGTCAAAGACATTTCTTTTTCAAGCTATTTAGTTTAGCCAAACAATTCTAATTCAACCAATTCAGTTAAGTATAACAACAGATTTTGTTTACACACAGTTAAATTTCAAAACAGTTCTATTTCAAACAATTCAGTTTAGCGTATGTACAGACTCTATTTCAAAAATAGGTCTATTTAAACCAATTCTATTTAACATAAGTATGCATTTTAGTTCTGGATAACCCATAGATAGGACCCTATTAGGTGCTTCCACTCCCCGCTAGAGTAGACCTGGGAGCGAAGGCAATAATATGGTGTTTCGCATTCCCCAAAGCTTCTGCTTTAGTGGAACCTAACCATCAGATTGTTTGGTGTTAAATGCAGGACACTTGCTGAGGGGTCTTACCCCTCTGCAGAGATGTAGTTGTGGTATTCTACAGCTCCAGCCGACTGGGCCAAAACAAAACCAAAGTTCAGCGAGATAAGCTTCCAAGGCGATCCCTGCAAGAAGCAATTGTTCCAGTGTGGCGAAGGTGTTTGAATGTATGAATAATTATTCGATTTTTGTTTGCTTCGGGGTCATACACAGGATACAGTTTTGAGAAGGCTCTTACCTCCCGGCAGGAGATAACAGTGACGTATTCTGTGTCAACTAGAAAGGTTGGTTCTAGCTGCATACAAAAAATTTAAATTGATATACAATAGATGAATGAGAGTGTACTGCCACACTCCTTTTGACTATAATGAAGATAAACAACGATAATAAAATGTTTATAGATAAATCAATTTAGCTCAGGGCAGAAACAGACTACAACATTTGAGCATGTTAATAAGATTAGTTGTCACTCAGCATCCACAACAACGATAGTACATCCGATGTGAATATGAAATATGTACAATAGTGATAATAAGTTGAAGGGCTTGGTCTCTGAGAACTAAAAGATTTCTAGTGTAGGTATCTGTGGGTCATGAAAAGGTTAATTGGTACAACTTCAAAATTCAAAATTGAAATCAACAGCAAATCTCGAGAGGCATAACCAGATGAACTGGAGATACGATGAAGTATTGACATTGGCCGGTCGATAAATGCCGACATTTGTGATGACAATATGAGAAGACTTTTTGTCAATTGATCGAAAACTACCGATCCCGGATACTATTTATGAACACTAAATGACCACTTCAGACAGAAGAAGACGCTTTAAAAAGTAAAGAGAATCTCTTTTAATTGCAGCACCAAAATAATGCCATTAGAAGTGTAATTTAAATTGTTTTTTTGGATGAGTGTAATACACAAAACAGGGTGAAGGATATGCCTCTTTGACAGCAAGAAAACCACGTGAAATCAACTTCTCAGTAAACAGTCCTTATTTCTTCTTCAGCCTCTTTCCTCCGCTCTCCTGTCTCTTTCTTCCTCGACACGTTCACTCACTCAGCGTTTCCTCTCCTCTTCTCTCGTCCGTCTGAGACTTAGACGATATTGTCTAAGGGATGTAACTCATACCGCATTTCTGGTACACTTCACTAATGCAGATTCTGCCTTTCAGATTCACTACAAGAAGCAATTATGTCGAAGCAAAAATTAATAATACACAAAAGAATAGAAAAAGTAGGTTATTTGGTGACAATGAGGAAATGATGAATCGCATAATACGCGAAAATAGCAAACTGGCAAAAAAGGAATACAAGACTTGACACTAGTGGGTGGGAACGGTGATCGACTGGGAAATGAGCAAGAGATTAAAAATTGAGCTTACTCTTAAATGTCATATGTATAAACCAGAATCTGATCAACAAGATGAGACGCACAAAATTCCCTGAGATTTTTTAATACAAATGAACCATTTAATCAAAGTCAGATTATGCGTTAAATAAAAAGTCAGATTAGCGTTAAATAAAAACAAAAAAGTATTTGTTATCAAGTATATTTTGCCTTTGCAGTGAACAAACGAATAAAAAAACAAAGAAAGCTAAAAGATTAACAAATAACTTTGATTTGTCTGGGAGCTGGAAACGGTGTGGTACATGATTTTCCTGGATATCTCAACGGTTGTTGTTGAGCTTGGAAGAGCTTTGACCGGAGACTTAAGGAGGAACAGATATGATTTCACTAACACTCTAGTGAAAAAAACATAATTTAGTGTTTGTCTGAAAACTCGTATAGAGAAAACAAAATAATAATTATAATTATAATAACAAAGAGTAAAATAAATAAAAAAGAGAAGAAATAACAAGGAAAGACTAATTACAGCGACAAGAAATAATACAAACATGACAAGGATCAACAGAACAACAACAACTACAAAACAAAAATTAAAAGAAAAACAATAGTGTCCGTCAAGGGTCCGGAAGACCGGAGTTTAATCCCGGGTCGAGTCATGCGAAAAACTCAAAAAATGGTACAATGCCACCTTGTTTAACTTTCAGAATAATAAGGTATGGATCAAGGGTAAGTGAAGCCATCAAAGGAAAGAAGTAGTGCCTACCAGCACTTATTGAAAAGGGAAGAAAAAAAAAACCTCGAGAGAGAAACTAAGTCTCTTCTAATAGCAGCTCAAAATAACGCCAAAAGTACTAACTATATTAAAGCAAGAACAGAGAAGACCCAACAAATAGCAACTGCAGTTTATGTGGCCATAGAGACGAAAAGATCGATCGTATGTACCAAAAAAGTTTAATACTAGACACGACTGATTGGGATAGGTGATCTAATGGGAATTGTGCAAAAAATTTAATTTTAGCCGGGCGAACATGTGGTATATGCACAACTCAGAATCGGCCCTGGAAAATAAGACGCAAAAACTTCTCTAGGATTTTGAGAGACAAACAGTTCACCTAATCTCGGCCAAACAACTAGACCTGGTGTAACGTATTTGAACGGCTCATAGCAAACTAAATGAATAGATAACCGATTGAATAAAAAATAAATAAAGCAGACAGTAGTAACAAAATAACAAGGCAGAGACACCCATTGTAGTTGAACGACTAAGGAAAACTAGAGGTCTGGAATCTCGTGCGCATGTGCACAGGAAGCGGGTGTCTCTGCTTCCGACACGACAGGTAGAAGTGAACGGACAACTTGTGTCCTTTTCGGGAGTCGACGGCAAGACACGATAAGCTGAAAACGTCAGAAAAACACCAGCCAGAAAATGTGAGGGACGAAAGTTTACGAGGGTGGATGTTCCAAAAGGGATGTCAGACTACGTGACCAAGCTCATAAGCATATTCAAACCAGGAAAATTTTCAAAGTCTGTGTCGGCTCATTTCTTTCTCACGGGGATATGTGGCCTTTGTCTAGTTTACGGTCGGCCCTTGTTTCCATACTCCCTTTCTTTCTCCCGGCAACTGCTTTCCACCTAGTAGAAAATAAACCTATGGTATATGTTTAACAAAGTTTCGCATTTGTCAACTTATTACCACCGTGAAGTTACGACAGGGGTCTAAAGTACTTTTAATACAACTTTAGTACACTAGTGATAGTCAACAAAAAAACCCTGCAGAATAGTGAACTTTATCGTCCCGGCACACCACAGCGTAAAATTAAAAGAAAGTGAAATGAGAGATAAATACGTAGATCTTGCACGAGAACTCAAAACACAATGAAATATTTGGTGACAGGGATATCAATTGAAATTGATGCGATTAGAACAATCTCCAAAAGATTGGTAAAAAGACCGGAAGACATGGAAATAAGAGGACAAGTGGAAACCATCCGAACAACAACTTTAATAAGATCGGTCAGAATACCGAGAGGAGTCCTGGAGACTTGAAGCATTTGGCTGTCACTCAAATTCCGGTGAGAAGACCACAGCTGAAACTGGCGTGAAAAACTCTCAAAGGAGGAAGAAATAATAATAATAATAATAATAATAATAATAATAATAATACTAATAATAATAACAATAATATAAAAAATAGTACCTCTGTCCATAGAACATAAAATGCTGACTATGGACAAAATACCAATAAGCATCATTTTCTATATGGTATATTTCAAGTTATATTTCGTGTTCTTTATGGAATCATTATGGCTGCAACGGTTTCTTTGGGTAGACTGAAGGCGAATAGTATTGGCTCCATCTTACCTTTGTGTATGAAGTCAAAGGCCTTGGAGAAATCGATAAATAATATTGTTGCCTCTTGGTTTTTTGCGTGTACATCTTCTAGAATTCGAAAAATATTCAGAAATTATGATGTCGAGGATCGATTTATCCAAAAGCCTTTTTGGTTCTTCCGAAGTAGCGTCTCAATTTTGGGTTATATGCGGTTTCGTAGTAGAGCATTGTATTCCGAGGTCACCCTTCTTAGGGAAGGGGAAGATGCATCCCAGAGTCCATCTGTCTCTTGTGTTTTGATATTATACGGCATTACACAGTAGAATCAGTGCGTCGTCGAATCACCTGGTCTTCCATACTTCTGGGGGTATTTCATCAAGCCCTGTAGTTTTTCTATTTTTATTTTTTCTTAGAACTGACGAGTTCTTGCGTAAACTAACTTAGTTTGAGTTTTAATTGTTTACTAATAATTCTCGTGATTGGTTCATTTTTAACTTTCGGAGGGTTTCCAAGTAAATTCTTGAATTGCTGTTTCCATAGTTGTATTTGTTTTTCTTGACTGCTAACTTCCAGTTTAGCTTTCGAAGTGCTATCCTTCTGCTTACTTCGTTTACTGTTCGCCATCCTATCCTTGATTTTTAATCTTCAACCGAGTATCTAATCTTATGGATCTGATTTTGTATGTATGTTGTTAGGTCTTTTAGGTATATGTTAGCAAAATCATTTTGCGGCTTTTAGGTTTCAGGGCAATGATATTGGCTGAGTTCCTCCCATTGAATTTGGAAGCAGTTTTCACATCTGCACGTTTTGTTCTAACCGTTAATGTCTCCCCTGGGACTATAGGTTTCGCTCTTTGTTTTGTTGTTATTTATTTTGCTGGTGCTTCTAGGTGAGCATTGACGATACTCATTTAATCATCATTAGGAATATGTGTTTCTGACTTCTGCTGTAGTACATCAAAATTATTTGTTTTTGTATTAATGTATATTAATCTTTGATATCCTTGTTATTAAGTATGGGCCAATTATAGTGTCCGATGGTTGTTATTCGGGCCGCATTCCTTCGTAGGCTCAGTCGCATCAATTCGGTGATCAGAGGAAACACCCTCGAATGAGAAATATATTTCACAATTCAATGCACTATTATTCCATTTCTTATTTATAAAGACGTTTTCTATCTGTGCTTTAGTATTATTTGCGTTGGTGTAGGTCCATAGTTTTCCCTTGCTTTTCTGAATTTTTTTTATTGTGGTATGTTAATGTATATTCTAGCGTGAAATCTAATAGATGTTCTCCAATTTCTGTTTGACGAGTTGTGTAAGCTGAATTTGTAGTTTACGTTTTTACCAATTTGAGCATTCATGTCTCCACCAATGACGAGAACGTTGTGCTTTGGGATGCTATGAACAAGGGAGTATAGCTCATTATAGAAGGCGATGAGGTCAGTATCCTCACTAACATTGGTAGGGCTGTAGCAGGAGATAATTGTTGCGCTGGGGTTGCCATTAAATGTAGCTAACGTCATCCTCGGTTGTATTTTCTCGATACTATTTAATGGTTTTCGGGCCTGTGGTTCTATAACCATACCTACACCTATTATGGCATTAACAGAGTTATTCCATGCAGATGCAGTGGCTAATGTCCATCCACTGTTAGTATCATCCTATTTACCAACCCCTCCGCTCGGGCAGGATATGACACAAGGCCAAGTTTTAAGTGGAGTTTAACAGGTTTGAATTCAGAGTTTTCCTTCTCCTAGACTAGTTGCCTAACCAAGGCTGAAGAACCTAGTCTGTCCTACTATTTACCCATAGCTGGAGGGAGAATAATTGGATTCATACCTTTCCCAAGGGTATTAGTGCTATGTGAAATGCAACCAGTTTCGTCCAGGATTTGAACTCGTGTCGCCGTGTTCATTTCCTACGACGATAACAATTACACTACGGGCACCTCCACTGTTAGTATCATGATATTTAATATCCTCACTATGAGTTCTTGTGTTCTTGTATGCATATCATGTCTATGTATGCATATTATGTCTATCACCGAAGTTGTCAGCTCCAGTGGTTGGCCTATTCTATTTAAAGTTCTACGTTGAATGTCGCTATTTGCATTGTGCGTTTGCATTTTAGTAATTTTTGTTTTAGTTTGAGCTCTGTAGCTGATTTTTCGAATGCTGAGGCCTGGGCTCCAACCCCAGCAGGATGCATTCCTTTTTTACCAGCGCTAAGTGAGATGCGGTTTGGACAGGTGGTTTGAGTGTGAGTCATGGTAATCTTTCGATTGCTATTTTTATTCCCACGTTTAGAAGCCACCCTAATAGAAGAGCACCAGGATTCATAGGATTCATTCGCTCAGGGCCTGGCTAGGCATGGCTTTGGACCGTCAGAGGTTTTATCCTCTCGCCTTTACGTTCACCATGCTGTTTCGCAAGGCTTTCGAAAAAAACATTCCCCTCTTCTTCCCGTATAAAGTTTGAACTTTGTACAAGTCCACAATTACTTCCTTTTTCAAATTTCATCGGAGTCCTTATTTATGGTTCTTTGCATCCTTATAGAAATTCTATTTTACGCTAACTTAGATTTTCACTTTCTAATAAATTCCAATTGTATTAGCTCCTCTTTACCGGATTCAACTGTTACTTGGAATTAAAGTATTTGTCTTTTTACATTTAAAGCACCGATAATATCATCATCATCATCATGTCGTGCCGCCGGCACGGATATCCCTGACCCTCTATCGCTATTATTGTAAGGGATAACTAACGATTTAATTAAACAATAGTCATTTGTTTACACACAGTTAAATGAACAAAGAGTTCTATTTTTAACAATCCAATTTAGTATGAGTCATTTGTTTGCACTCATTTAAAAAAAAACTATTTGCTTTGGTATGATTTGATTATTTGATATCAAATCCTGTTTTTATATATATATTAGATATATATTATTTGTAACCACATTGCGTAGACAGTTAAATGATCAAACAGTTCAATTTCTAAGAATTCAATTTAGCCTGATTCAACAAATTTAAATTGTTCCACTAAAAATTCATTGAAACATCAGTCATTTGGCTACACACAGTTAAATGATCAAACAGTTCAATTTTTCTTAAAAATAGCATAAGTCATTTGTTTGCACTCAGTTTAGATATCAAACTTCTATTTGACTCATAGATAGGACCCAATTAGGTGCTACCACTCAGGGCTAGAGTGGACCTGGGAGAAATGGCAATAATGAAGTACTCTACATTCCCAACATCTCCAGCATTACTAGAGCCTCATCATGAGATTCTTTAATGTCATATCCAGGATACTCGTTGGGGGAGTCTTACGCCACTTTAGAGATGAAGTCGGTGTAATCTACAGCCTCCACCGACAGTGCTTGTGAGCAAACATAGATAGATAGATAGATAGATAGATAGATAGGAATTAAGAGGAAATTGATTTAAATACATTATCTTATGATTCATTTACCTATTGTTGAAAGTTCTCAGAAAAAACACTGGGATTTTTTAATCAGTATTGTTGTGAACTCATTGAAAAAGATACGTTTTACTAATATTGTAACCGCATTTTTCTTTATCTTTTAACTTTTATTTTTTTCCTCTTAATTTCAATTGCTTTTTATTTCAACGATACAGATAATCATTCTATGACTGTATGGATAAAAAAATGAAGTAGATTTCGTTTCGAACATCTTCACTAATTCACCAACTTGTTATGGTGCAAATTTTAGGAGAGGAGAAAATGAAAAGATATACCAGAAGTTTAATGTTCAAACAAAGAAGAACCATTACACTTCATCGTTCCAGCAGATTAAAGAGTAAAAAGATTACTAGAACTTGTCCGAAAGATGAAAAGGTTGTTGAACATGAAAGTGACGGTGATACTAGTTATAGTTGGTACTCTTACAACAGTCCTCAATGACCGAGAAAAGTGACAGGTTAAGTGTAGAAAAGAGCAAGAATCGAGATCATTTATTCTATAACCTTTTTAAAGATCTTACTAGAGTCCTGGAAATCTTAGAAGACTTGCTCTAAGTCAGACGTCAGTTAAGAAAATCCAATTTAACCCGATATAAAAAAAAAATAACAAGCAGTTATCTCAATGACGTAATGGCTACAGTGATTGACTGTAGCCGTGAAATAAACAATTTCGAACCCCAGTCGTAGTATTACGTCCACTTTATACCTTTTGAAAAAACTATTAAACTTCTTATCCTACCAGCTAAGGAGTTAAATATTATCATTATTTTTCTTCAACATCGATGGCTTTAACATTAAACAACCCACCATGGGTGATATGCTATCAAACAAACAATCCAAACCAAAAAACCACCAAAATAAATTTAAAAAAGAGCATATCGTATTTTCATATACGGAATAATGAACTCATCTTTCTATAACACTGTTAAGACTAAAGTTGGAAGAATGAAGATAACAGTGGTACCAATTGTAATTTCAGCCCTTTGAACGGTATTCAAAGGCTTAAAAAATGCACTGGAGAAAATAAAGTTTAGAGAAAGTGTAACGTGATATTGTAGGTTCAAGTTATAAAGAGAACGAGGGGCTAATTTCTGGGAAAGAAGACGAAAAGGCAGACATAGAGTCAACGGCGAGAGGCCAGCTGACCTCCGAGTGATCCTGACTAAAGCACTGGTTGTAGGTCAGCCAGTCACAGGTGAATAAATGACTTGAAGAAACAGGAGGTCTTAAATGTTCTGCGCAGGTATGCAACCACCATAAACAGATATGATCCTTCCTTCGACACCGGGCAGAAGTAAGAGGACTTAAGTGTGAAAGAGAGTTTGCCAGACGACTTGACGAGTTAAAGACAGTCAATTGAACACAACCCGGGAAGATTTAAACTCAGACCAAAATTGCTGCCTCCATTTTGGGGTGATTTCCGACAAGGTGCCTCACACCAGACACGAACTTGTGGAGACGATACCAGCGAACAAACGTACTCAAACTGCAAAAGGAAACCAGGAAGAACATTCAAGTTAAGAGTGTACTCCCTCTTTCTCCTCATGACATGTTGTTTCTCTTTGTCTATTAAATGCTGTCGAATGATCTTTCATATTTTCTTTCTTTTTCCCGGCGAATTTTAGTAGCAGATAAAATTTTGTGTTAGGGAACTAAGACAGCGTTTTACGTGTTTGACAGCTTTTCCCATGATGTGGTCACAATAGGGTCTGATTACTACTTAAGACACAGCGACACATCCTTTAACACTTTCGAACATGAGATGGTACAACGTTCTATTTAGTACCGTTATGTTACAGAAGAATCACATCCAGACCACAGCACTATCAAAATTAGCTTGAATACTAAGACATATCCTGGAGACCGGAGCTGATTTGTTGTCATTCACATCAGTGAAAAAATGTCATTTAAAGAAAACAAAATAGTTCTGGAGCAAGATACAGAAGCAGACGGAAGAAATGAATAAAAAATATGCAAAATGAATTACAAGGACTGGAAGAAGGCCTTGTGGCAAACAATCCCTTGGACTCACTGATAGCAGCACGCATAGGAAATAGGAGTCATTATAGCATGCATGGTTTCTGGTTTAAAAAATACCCGTCCATCCACGACAGATTATCTCAGCAACTGAGTAAATGCCTAAAAACCAGCATGTTGGTGTAACGTATTTGAACGGATCATAGGAAATTAAAGGAATAGATGAATAAAAAAATAAATAAAGCAGGCAGTAGTCACTGAATAATAAGGCTGGAAATGAAAAAGGAAAACTGAGATCGCAAATTTTGTGCGCATGCATGAGCATATGTGGTGGTTCTGCTCCCGACACGACAGGTGAAAGTGGGGAGACAACTTGTGTCCTTTCGGGAGTCGAAAACCAGACGTAAGAATATGAAGACGTCAGTTGAACACGAGCAACGAAGACGTAAGAAGACTCAAGTTTATGAAACCCTTTTAGGTGGTGCGCTCCAATGGGGAGCTTTAGCTTATACGTTACCCAGCAAACAAAGGGGAAAAAAAATACAAGGTCTGTATCTGCTCTTACTTTACTACGATTATATGTTGTTTATTTTGTCAACCGAAGCGGCCGTCTCACTTCTATTCTGTCTTTATTTCTCCCGGTGGCTATTTACAAGTGTGTAGTTAATAAATCTTTGTGTAGCTTAACGGAGTTGTTGCGTTCCTCAACTTGTTTCTACGGCGTCACAGACACAACGGGGTCTAAAGACTTTTTAGTACGGCTATGCTACACGGGAATCGATGACGGAGGACAGAACTATCAGAATTCAAAAAGATCCCGGGCCAACTTAAAGCAACTATAGAGCAATTACGTGATTGCTTATGATACGGAAAAACCTCACGTCCAAGAAAGGATAACAAATGGATTACTTGCTTGATAACCGGCGACTAATTCGGGAAGAAAAGAAAGGATGCCACAAGGGAACAAGAGAAACAGATGACATACTATATACAGATTAGTAAGTAATAAAGAGATCAAAACAAAGCGGAAAATATATCCATGGCATGGATTAATTAAAAATAATCTATGCTATGGTCTAGTTAACTTGCATAATACAACGTATAAAATATCCCACAATGTCAAAAACTTCATCACCAAAGCCATGAAAAACTGGAAAGGGAAATTAGCAGGAGAGAGACAAACCCCAGCCGAGATGAAAATCTACAAAGGCATCTTCCAGGGAGACACACTAGTTATTTTTTTATAGCAATGGTACCATTCAGTTTTATATTAGGAAATTTAATGGGCGCTAAAGATTTTTTTAAAATGTATCCCCTTATATTCAAAGGGTATGTAAATCTACTTCAGAAAATGAATAAGTAGAAACCCTTATAAAAACATTAAGATATATGTATTTAATTTTATATTGAGAAATGTGCTATATAAATAATGAAAAGAAAGCAAAGAGAAGTAATGGAAGGAATTGAACTTTCAAATCAGGATATATCAAATGGCTTGGAGAAAACAAAGCATTATAAGTCCTAGGGAATAATTGAAGTGGTCACCATAATCCAGAGAGGATAGAAAAAAAGAAAAAGAATTTCCCAGAAGAACGAGAAAACTACTTAAACATCAGAAAACTACTTCCACATCAGAAATAAAATCCAAGAGATAAACACCTGGGCTGTTCATTATAAGATATACAAGATCATTCGTAAAATCAACTAGGAAAGAACTCAGATAAATGGACCCAAGGACAAGGAAGTTGATTTCTTTATACTAGGCCTTACTATCGATATATTACATTGACAGATTATGTGTCAAGAAAAAGAACGAAAACCTTATCAAGATTAGGGACTGCGAAGTGGCAAGTGTTCGAAAAGTCGAGAAATACACATAGAAAAAAAAAAACCCAAAAAGTATTATTGAAGGGATCAGTATCACAAATGATAACCTAAGGACAAAAACAAAACAACAAAACCAAAGTCTCGAAAAAAAACAAAAAACAATGGGATAGAAAAAATAACAATAGGGATACTTCAAGCGACAAACAGGTGAGATTGTAAACGAAACACCCGTACATGGCTAAGAAAGAGAAACCTCGAGAGAAAAACTGAATCAGCTAATACAGGCACAAAATAATGCCATAAAGATTATTTATATAAAAGCGAAAATTGATAAACACAAAAGAATAGCAAGTGGAGGTTGTGTATAGACAAAAATGAAACGGTTAATCGCATAAGTGAATTTAGTAAATAAGACTTGGCATGACAGGATAGGAAAGGAGATCAGATGGGAATTATGCAAGAGACTAAAATTCAAACATACTTCGAAACGGTTTACACAAAAACCAGAATCAATCCGAGAGAATGAAATGCAATAATATCTACGAGATTTTGTGTTGCAAATGGATAACCTTTTCCCGATTAAAAGACCAGAACTATTATTTATGAACAAGAAAGAAGAGCTTGCTCTCCCGTAGATTTTTCTACTCCAGTGGACCAGCAAGTAAAAAAAAAGGATGCAAAAATATTCACTAATACTTGGAACTTGTCAAATAGGCGAAAAATGTTTCAACAAACTTGAGTAAAAGAATCTCTAAAAATGTATGTCACAGAAAGTTATAAACTTCCTTGACAAACTGGAGATCAGCCAGAATACTGAAAGAATAACGGAGACTTGAGAAAAAAAATCAGAATTTTTGTTTCGAAAAATGTATTACTGTTGAGTATCACCTACCCTTTCAACATAATGAGCTAATTCCATCTGCCATATATGGCAGTAGCGGAGATCAGTTTGAGAGTAAGCCTACGAGTCAGACAAGAAGAGCCGTTCCTATTGTTAAAGTATATCCTTACTAATCACTAATCTTATGTTCTTATTACTAACAGTCTCTCCCTTGTAAATACTCTTTCCTGTAAATATAACTATTTTCCTCACATAACGTGGTTTGTCTTATTATTACTACTACTTGTGTTCACTAACCAGAACACAACTATAACACATTTTCAGTGAGATTGTGTATTCATTCGTATTTACAACAGAATAAATTGGTATTTTACTTTTTGTCATTTAGACACAGGCAAAAGTTGAAGAGAATAAATCTCATGTGACAACTCTAATTCACTGACAACCATTTTCCAAGAGATTTTGATATTCAACCCGCTGACCGTCTGGTTTTAAATCCTTCTTTGAAGAGGGCGATTACATCGAGTGGCAGACTTAGAGGAACAAGAAAAATGAGTGCTGCTTTTGTGTTAAACAATTAAATTGTTATAATTATCTCGTGAAACAATATCTACTTTAAAAATTCATTCACAGAGACATTTTTCTTTCATCGGCAACAAATGCAATAAGAAGATTACCAAAATGATATCTATAGTCAGACAAGTAAATTTATCAAAATGCATAAGACTTAGTCTAAAGTAAGGAAGTTTTCTACCATCAACAAATTCGTGGTTCATTTTCTAAAAAATTATCATTTTTCTTCAAAAGGAAAATCATTTTTTTATTAATATAAACTCTGAATTGTTTGTAATCGTTGATAGCAATTTTTTCTTAATCTTTCAAAATATTTGTATCGTTGCTGTACGAAATGGTAGCAAAACAAACAAAATACTACCGGCTGAAACAGAGGTCTGTCATCAGACTTTTGGTGGTATACATATTTACCAACCCCTCCGCTCGGGCAGGATATGACACAAGGTCAGTTTTTAAGCGGAGTTTAACAGGTTTTAATTCAGAGTTTTCCATCTCCTAGACTAGTTGTCTCAGCAAGGCTGAAGAACCTAGTCTACCCTACAATTTACCCATAGTTGAAGGGAGAATAATTGGATTAATACCTATGAAAAATGCCATCAGTCACGTCCAGGATTTGAACTCGTGTCGCCATGTCTATTTCCTACGACGATAACCATTACACCACGGGCACTTCCATTTTGGTGGTATATGAGTACAAACCATGTTGGTTTTATGGTTTGGTTTGGTTTCATGGCATATCAAACATTGTGGGCTATTGAAGTTCAAATCATGTTTTCAACATATATATTAAATATATGATTTGTAAACACATTTTCTAAATAAATACAGTTAAATAATCAAACAGTTCTTTTTCTAACAATTCAATAAAGCATTAGTCATTCGTTTGCATTTGGTTTAAATGTCAAACAAATCTATTTTACCCATAAAGAGGATATGCAATAAAATTATGTCGTAAACTAGGAAGAAATGACACAGAAACCTATGTAATGCTTCAGACTGCTTTTGGAGCATCTTGCATGAATCGAGCATCAGTTTTTGAGTGACATTAAGTGAGATTTAAGGAAGGCAGGTAGTCTGTGAGGGATGATGAGAGGTGCAGGAGGAGTAAGGAAGTCAGTACACCAGAGTTGATTGGCCAAAGGGTTAGGGTTACGGTTACTATGTTGAGGTTTTAAGGGAGTTCAAGAAGAGATTCCTTGGGAAGAGGCCAGCACTCTTCAAATCAGGTCAGTGGCATTTCCAACAGGACAATACACCAGTCCACAACTCCATCCTTGTCACAGACTATTTGACATAGTCAAGACCTTGCTCCCAGTGACTTTTGGTTATTCCCTAAGCTCAGAGGCTGTCATTATGAGACAGTTGAGGAGATGAAAGATGCTGTGACGAAGATCATTGACACGCTCACACAAGACGACTTCGATGGGGCTTTCCAGAAGTTGTTGGAACGGTACAACAATTGCATTGCAGCTGGAGTAGATTACTTGGAAGGGGACTAGAGTTTCACGAGTGTACTATCAATAAAAGTGTCCATACGAAAAAAGTCAGGAAACTTATTTAATGATCTTCGTATATACGATCTCACATTTTCACCGACGACCATGAAAGGTAATAACAATAATCTTTCATATCCTGTGAGCCAACAGACGATGCCCTGTGTTACACTCTTTTTATCAACGTGAGGTAACCTATTGGCCCGACGAAAACTTAAGGAGAAGTACAGCTCCTCTATTATATTAGCTGTGTGGTGTGACACTATAAGTGAAAATAGTGTTAAAATATCATTTTAAAATATAAAATGACCTTAATGTAATTCAATGATCGTATAAAAGCTGAAATAAACCTAATGTATGTCACACTGCTAGATCTCATTACAAGCTTTTTTCACTGGTCACGTAACCTGTTATTCGTGGAAGCGCTAAACATGTAGCCGTTTCGCTACAGGCTGTAAAGGATCAGAAGAAGAAATGTAAAGTTTTCACAGAAGGAAAAAAAGGTTAGAGATGTATATAAGAAAATAAATATTACTCATTTTATTAATGCGTTTCAGCTTCCTTCTTTACCGTCCTCAAACTAAGATAACGTTATATTCAGCAGAGAAGAAGATATTGTATTGTTCCATAAATCTTAGTAATGGATGTATGTGACGATTTCACTTATTCTGAAATTTAAGATCTTTACTTGTCCTCAGACGGCTGCTAACAAACTCATTGGCTGCTTGAGCCGTTTCAAAAACCTCCAACTCTCGCGAGATCGTTTTTCGAAACGACCATAAGAGTACTAGGGTGAAACCTTTCTTGCAGGTCAGCAGGTTCACCGAGGTAGGAAAGTCCATCTCAAGTTTCATTGGAGGATGGAAAGCTACAACTGCATTACACGTATTTAATTGTGTATATTGCAACATATTTGTTATTAAAGAATTTTTGTGTCAAAATTGGTATTAAAATCAGCAGTAGTGTAAACATGATTGCAATGGTTTTTCTTGCTTCGAAAATAAAAAGTCATGAAAACGTTGCTCAATGCAAGAGTTGTTTTCATACCTACGTCGTAAATCATTTAGTGAAATGCAGTTTGCAACTAGATAGATAGATAGATAGATAATGAACAGGTTGAGATAGATCGATTGATAGATGGATGGAAAGTATATTAAGACAAGCGTTTCTTGTGATTGAAGTTTTTCTATCTTTACCCGAGACTTACGTACACAGGTTAACCTCTCTGCGACGTTGACTGTAAGGTCCCAAAGAAGAGATTTTGTCCAAATTTCCTTCTTCTAGGTTGTCATCACATTTGCATCTTCCTTAAATACTTTTGTGCTTGATGACTGGTGACTCTTCAAGTGGGTTCGCCCGTTTTAGTAGTCTACGTACACACCTCAGAAAATAGGTTAATCGGTTAAATGACCAATAACTCAACCATGCGGCAGATAGTACTGGGTTATCAGGTACCAGAATATATTTGCCTCATTCCACCGCTACGATCAGGGTTTAATACAAGGTTGATTTCCAAAAGTATTAGTCAAAAAGAAAACATAATTGCATGAAGAGAATTTAAAATTACTTACTTTGATGTTGCTGTCCTGCATGTTAACCACTGCATCACAAGCATTCCCACCCATATATATATATATATATATATAATGCCATACACACACAGAAACACACACACACACACACACACACACACACACACACACACACACACACACACACACACATATATATATATATATGTATGTATGTATATATATATGTATATATATATATATATGAGAGCAGTGTTATATATATATATAACATAAATGAATAAATCTCAAAAAATATATATCTATTTTAAAATATTTCTTTCTTTCTTTGGGCCTACAATGAAAATATTTTTACTCACACACACACACACACAAACACATATATATATATATATATATATATATATATATGACCTGGGTAAATAGTCAGCCAGATCAGTGTTGGTTCAGCAACTAGTTAGGAAGAAGGAAAACTCTAAATTTCCACCAGCTTAATGCCTCTTAAAAATTGACATTGTGTCACATCCTGCTTGAGGCCGAGGTGTTGGGTAAATACATTGAATGAAAACTTAAGTTCAAAATTATGTATCAGGCTATGAATTTATTGATTCCACGCACCTAAACGATGTATCAAATCTTTAATATTTATTTAACTTCTTTTTTTTTTGCTATTATAGTTAGAACAAATCCAATTATTTTTTAATCAACAGAATTTAGCCTTTTGTTTCAATCCTATCAATTCATTCAAATTATGTAAAAGACAGCAAAATTATTGAACACAAAATTGCCGGTAGGAATTTATCACGGGCAAAACGTACCTACCATATTTTGCCTTTATTCCCTTTTATAGTCTGAATTGCATATATTGCAGCAACATTGCTCAAAAGCTTTTTCATCAAAAGAAAAATGTGCTTGGTTGTCAAAACCTTGCCACAGACAATAGAAATTTAATGTTTACATAGGTTACATGACATAAAGCTATCAAGTTTTACAGACTATTGCTGATAAATGTACTTTGATCCGCACTGGGGGACCCGGTGTGTGGACATGCGTTACATAATGGTTTTTACATACCTGCAAAACAACACGAACTCCACAAAACATTACTGGGATGAAAATTCATATTAGATGAAAAAAAATATGAATATAAAAAATATGATGAAGAAAGAAGTGGAAATAATAATGTAGAAAGAAGAAGAAGAAGAAGAAGAAGAAGAAGAAGAAGAAGAAGAAGAAAAAAAAAAAAATTGGCAGAAATTTGATAACTTCAAGAAATAATCTGTCATGATGAATACGTGAGGAAAAGACTGACCAAATCAAGCCACGCCTATTCGTATACAATGGGTTCGTAAAGAATATATATATATATATATATATATATATATATATATATATATATATACAAATTATCAACCACATCCACTCATATTTGTACTAAAAATCATCCAAATAATCGAAACTTTACCGAACGTGTGTCAGAAAAATGGCCAACAAACAGTCAAGGCAAATTATATCGCTTCTAATTTTAATCTTTCTAGTTTTTAAAGATTTCCCGTATACTTTTCTGACTCTTTTGTATGTTTAAAGCATTTGTGCTTGGTGGGAGGCAGCCAAGTCAGTTGGAAAACGTTTCCTAAGTACATTGAAAAGAATGATGAATGATGAGAGTCCGTGCAAGATTCGAAGACACCCAAACTGAAAGCCGCAGACTAATATATTAGAGTAGACTCTTCATTGACCAAGCTCCAAATAGAAGCCAATTATTGATTGGCAATCATTCATCGCATTATTTTAAACACAGGAATCGCGCCATTTTTCTACTTAGGATTATGCTTTTGAATTATGATAATCAAAGCGTCTTGCCGGGCCAAATCTGTTATATTTCAAAAAAACTTATTGCCCATCATTAGGGATATATTTTCGGTTCGTGCAGACATGCGTTGGATTTTTTGATACCATATAAAAAAATTGGCATTTTTATGCAGACTCTTCAAAAGTTACATAATTTATCTTAAAACAATCTCCGAAGTAATCTAGTTTTCAGGAATTTTTGTATTACTTCAAAATGATCTATTCAAGACTTTTTGGGAGGATTAGGATGACATTCTAACCGGCTCAATGGTCTAGTGGGTAGAGTGTTCGCCAATGGTTCGGGAGACTTGGGTTCAATCTCAGGTCGCGTCGTACCAATGACTTTAAAAATGGTAATTGATACCTCCTTGCTTAACAATCAGCAATATAAGGTACGTATCAAGGGTAAAGTGGAGGGAAAGGAGTAGCGCCCTCACCTACACTTCGGTGTAGTAGCTATTGAAAAGGGAGCCTTCTGATCGCCCTCGACTAAAGGGAGACAACTTTACTTTTTAGGATGACATTTGACAAAACTAAGCATAAAATAAGCATTTACCTTACTTTTAACTTGGAGCAAGATGTAACACAACGTGTTTTTAATGTAATCGAGCTGGTTTAAATTCAGTATGCTCCTTTAGTCTTGTTGAATTATCAAGGCTAAAGAACACAGTCTACCCTACTATTTACATATAGCTTGATTGATAACAGATGGTTTCATGCCTTTTAGCATGAATTGAAACACAAACAGCTTCACTTAATATTTGTTCTCGAGTCACAATTTTCTTATATTGATAATCGTTATATTATGTGCGCTCCAGTGTTTGGTAACCCACAGCTGAAAAAACTTTAAAGATTATGTGAAACACATAACTAGCTGTTTTCTGGGTACACTAATGCCTAATTTTTTAACGCTTGGATCCGACAGGTCCTGTTATTAGGTCCCGGTAAATAGGTTTAAGTATTATTTTATGATGTACGGGGTGCTTTCAATAGGTTTCCACAACCTTTTTGTACTGGCATTTAAAATTAGCATATACTCTTGAAAATTCAGTATGTTATTGCTATACATCTTATGAGATGACAGACCAATTTTTATGGTTTCAGGTTCAAAAGAACAGATACAGCAGCAATTGGAATACACCTTACTAAAGTCTGATTGTCACAGCTGTTGAATTTCAAAAATGCAATCTGAACGTGAGGGCAATTTTGAAGAACGATATGCAATAAAATTCAGTTCTAAACTAGGAAAAAATGCCACAAAAACCTATGGAATGCTTCAGACTGCTTTTGGAGCATCTTGCATGAATCGAACATCAGTTTTTGAGTGACAGAAGGCAGGTAGTCTGTGAGGGATGATGAGGGGTGTGGGAAGAGTAAGGAAGTCAGTACACCAGAGTTGATTGGTCAAAGGGTTAGGGTTAGGGGTAGGTTTACTACGTTGAGGTTTTAAGGGAGTTCAGGAAGAGATTCCTAGGGAAGAGGCCAGCACTCTTCAAATCGGGTCAGTGGCATTTCCAGGAGGGCAATGCACAAATCCCAAACTCCATTCTTGTCACAGACTATTTGACCAAGATGGGCATCAACACAGTTCCTCACCGTCCCTATAATCCAGACCTTGCTCCCTGTGACTTTTGGTTTTTCCCTAAGCTCAGAGGCCGTCGTTATGAGACAATTGAGGAGATGAAAGAGGCTGTGACGAAGGTCATTGACACGCTAACACAAGGGGACTTCCATGGGACCTTCCAGAAGTTGTTGGAACTGTACAACAAGTGCATTGCTGCCGGAGGAGATTACTCCGAAGGGGACTAAATTTCCCTGTGTGTACTATCAATAAAAGTGCCCATACGAAAAAAAGGCTCGAAACTTATTTAATGATCCTCTTACAGCAAACATGAAATTATTGGTTTGAAGGTTGTTTTACTTCATAAGAAAAGCCCAAAATCACTAGCTGATTTCTGTTTTACTCTAGACTCTCAGTCCGGTATTTTGAACTGAGTATTATTTTACTCTACACAGTAAGACAACTAGACCATAAAACCACTAGTTGGGGCTCAAAGATTACCCCAGAAACTAATAGATCATAATCTCTCTTTATTTTATTTCTTCCTTTTTCTTTTTACTGCCAGTCCCACTCGAGGAAGAACACTTTCCGTGACTTCTAATACTCGGAGATATTAAAGTGATAGACAAGCACCCAAATTTTTTTAAACATCTACTTGGTCTAGTATATGGTCCTAAATTATCCAACCCATTTATACAAAAAAAATGAACTGTCAATATCAGGAATACTTTCTTCTAATTGATAAAAGATAAAATTGGTACGTAAAAAGAAACTGTTTACTTTATTTCATTTTTTTTTATTTTACCAACATGTGGAACACGCGAGTGCACAACTCAAACGCTGTGACACGATTCTAACAGGTGCTTCTACTCTGGGTCACATTGGAACGAGGAATAATGGCAATGAAGGAATCATTCCAGGCTTTCGGTGCTCTATTGATTAATAATAAAAGGTTTGATATATCGACTATTTCAATGATATAAGATTGCTCTGATTGCTGTAGCCACGAGTAAACTTTCTTTTTTTAAATCTATATTGTGAATTTTGAAAATGATGTAATCACCAAAATGTATTCTACGTAGTATGAATCGTACATTCACTTGTTTTACTAGACGATGTGCTTGTTATATCGGGGGTGGGGCTTAGAATATATTGATTACATCCCCGACAGAGAAGTAAGGCATCTCCAAAAAGAGTATCCTCATCATAATACTAAACTGTCCCTGGTGGTGAATTTCCAGTTCTGGAGATATGAGAATTGTGGAGTATCTCTTCATTGCTATTACTTCCATGTCTACCCTGACTTCGAGTGGTAATAACTTTTTGTTCAATCTATTACTCAAAACGATTTATTTATAACTGTTCAAAAACAATTACACAAAGAAATGTGAAGATCAACGTACACTAAACGCGATTCTTTAACTCTCGGCATAAAATGACAAGAGACAAGTTTCCATGCTGCAAAAATCAATCAATCAATCAATCAATCAGTGATGATAAGTGTTCTATGAACTGGAGAATATTGATAATGATGATGTTAGTTTTTTTCTTGTTTTTGTTTGTTTGTTTATCCGGATGATTCGTTCGGAGAAATCAGAGACAACGATACTAATTAATGCTCTGCACGTCACACTTCAAAATCTCATGTAGATTTAAATATACAAATAAAATCAGTTGAAGACAAAGGGGCTATAACTGCCACATATCCTTACAAACACCAGAAAACAAAAAGAAAAATACATCCACTCCTACTTCAGGCATATTTGTATTTACGCAATATCTCCACGATTTTTAAGCCGATTACGAATTGCTTGAATCCGAAATTGTCCTTCTGCTAGTGTGTTTGCAATGCCTAGGCTAAATATTCCAGTCTATCCTACTGTTTACTTATATCCTGGTGAAGAAGATCGGGATTTAAGCCTTTTTTAATGGTATTAGTCCGAAGCAAAACGCAAACAACTGTTTACTACCGTGGTCACCGCACCAAATGTAACAATATATTTGCCAAATTTTCCAAACAAGATAATAAAATAGTATATAACAATTTACTGGTCACAGCAAAAAATATAACAATATGGCTGGTACTGATGTAATAATATTCTGTCACTTCATCTACTGCAACAATATGGCCATCATGGTTACTGATGACAAATATATTCCCATAGAGCATTTGTGGTATCAAATGTAATGCTCTGGTAATCACGGTACTTTTACTTGGGGCTTACCATGGTAACAGCACTAGATGTGATGCTATGGCAGGTAATCTTTTTTTATTGTAGCCTTCGCTCCGTTACCACCACACGCGTTTTTGGGTAATTTATTTATCTACATGGGGCAATATTGTGTTTGAAAGATCCACAGATAAGAAATGACATAATTCATCTCGAACCTCTTACAGTCGGGATGATTTGTTGAATAAAAAGTTCCTGGGTGTTGGAAACTAAAAGACAAGAACTCTCCTTCAACAATTAACAATCATTTATTGGAACGATTTGGCGTTAAAGTAATATGTCCAATATATTTATAGAAATTGTCGCTTTATCATACAAATAAGCTGTTCAATCTTCGGATTGCATACAGTAGCACGAGACAGATGGAGAAAGAGAATCTACAAGGGTCTATGGAAGGAGAAACAAAGAGCCACTCCATGACCCGACCGACGTCTAACTCCAACTGACAACTGACTCCCAAGTGACTGAACGCCAACTTCTAACTTCTAACTGACTACTTTTTCAAAATTCACTAGTATTTATATGTCTAAATTCAGTATACCCTTAGTGTGATGTCATCTCACTAAGTTATTGCGTCTTCTCGCACGTGTCCCCAATTTCACCTTGTTTTTATTTCCCCAATCAAACTTGTGACAAGATAGGCATCTATTTTATTTACATTTGATCTTACTCTGTTGAATTGACAGGTTCCCCTATCCTGGTCGTGGTGCACTCGCTTTAACTTTCCAATCTGACTTATGTTTCCGCTCAAAGATTTTAGCTCCCTTAACAGCTGACTGAAAAATGTCGCAGCCCGACCAAAATAAATAACAGAATAATTGATAAAATCAATCATCACAGTAATTAGTTCCTACAACCTCATCCAGGATTTGAATTCCATTTCTTAAGATGAGAAATGTCATACCAAGCAAGCCTTTTTTGTTGTTATGGATAGGGTTAATTTTGCTATGGATTGTGAGCCTTTTCCATTTCGGAAATCAGGTAAATAGATTCTGGAGCAAGTCACCTCGGATTCCAAGTATTATTATATGACTCTATGAGTAATAAGGTTTCGTAAACTGAGAATTAAATCCAGAACACGACATTTCCGATTTGTATTGCAGATGCCAAATTAGACACTAAATATTGATATCAAATTAACATTGGTGATATATTTACGAAGTTAATTCATTTACAGGCTCGGTTTCTTTGTTTTCATGGTCTATCTACATTCGTGGTTTATTTATTGTCAGAGCTAACATTAGAGGAAAGGTGCGCAGTCAGCTTGGGCTGTAGAACACACCAACTATCTCTGAGGAGAGGTAATACCACCCCGACCAACGAATGTACCGGATGTAACACTAAACAATCTGATGATGGGTCTTCACAAAAGCTCAAACTTTGGGGAATGCGGCGTACCCCATCATTGTCATCACCCCCAGGTCCACTCTGGCCCGCAGTGTTAGCATCTGATTGGTGTTTAGTGGAAATAACTCCAAGACTCATGTGTGACAACACACGTGCTTTATTGCTGCCATCTTTTTCTAATTGTGTCCCAGGCAAAAGGCCCCTTAAGGCATTACCAATATTGGGCCGCTTTTGTATATAAGTCGACCCACATCCCCCATACATACAAAAGTCTGAAGTGTTCATTTTATGTGACTTGCCATTCACCATATCGGTTGGGTGTCTTACCTGCAGTGACTCTCCTCAGACGTGGTTGTCTTTCAGCCATGTCTGGTTGTTGCTGTTTGATGTTTTATTCACTGTCATTGCTGGTGATATCTTGTTTGTGGTTTGTTTTCGTCATGTTGAAATGTTTTGGTTTAGTTGTGAGTCTTAGGTGTCTCCTATTTCTCACTAGTCTTTTCCCATTTTCCAGTTCGATCATGTATCGTTGGTATTCAAACTTTTCTATGACAACTGCCCTTTTCCAATATTGGCTCTTGCCATATGGCTGCACAGTCACCTGGTCACCTTCTCTTAATTCTATCAGGTCATGGGCGTTTTTGTCATAGTATTTCTTTTGATGTTGTTTTGCCTTTTGTATTTTAGTTTTTGTTTCTTCCACGTTAAATGGGGATAGAAATTTCTTCATCGTAGGCAGTACACTTCTCAATTGTCTTCCAAAGAATCTCTGTGCTGGGGACATTCCTATGGATTTTGATGGTGTGTTGGTGAATTGTAGTATGGCCAGACAAGGATCGCTGTTTTCATTATTACATTTTTTTATGATGCCTTTTATTTGTTTTACATCTGATTCTGCCATTCCATTGGAGTTTGGCATCTCTGGTGAGCAGGGATTCCATCTAAATCCGTACTTATGGGCCAATTCTCTTATCATTTTTTTAACAAATTCAGGGCCCCCATCATTTACAACTTCTTCTGGGATGCCATATCTCATGAAGTGTTTCCTTATCAGCTTGATTGTGCACCATGATGATGTTCCGTGAAGTCAATCAACCAAGGTTTAATTGGAGAAATAATCCACAAGGACTAGGTATTTCCTCCCATCCAGTGCCATGGTATCGAGGCCAATACGTTGGAATGAGTATTCCGGCACTGGTCTTGTGATTAGTGTCTCTTTGCTATTTCTTGCAGAATATCTGCTACACTGTTTACTGTTGATATAACATTCCTGTAGTTCTTGCCTCATTCCTGGCCAGAAGATTGTGTCTAGGGCGCTTCTTATGTTACTTTCAACTGCTAAATGGCTTGTGTGTGCCTTCTTCTTAATGCCGTTTCTCATTGAGGCAGGTACAAAGACTCTGTCTTTATAAAATATTAGATTATCCTTTATTGACAGGTAGTCTCTGAATTTATACAGGTGCTTCAACTGAGGTTCAAGGACTTTATATTGTATTGGGAAGCCTTGTTTAATTAGTTTTATGAGCTTCTGTAGATCCTTATTTTCTTTGGTGGCACTGACTAGCCTGTCTCTGGTTTGTTCACTTACAGCAAGAAATTCTAATAGATTCACTTCACTGAAATTAAACTGGAAATTGTTATCCTCTACTGGGGCTCGCGAAAGAGCATCAGCAATGATTATGTCACTGCCCTTTTTGTATGTTATTTTGTAGTCAAACTTTTGTATTAAAAGCACCATTCTTAACAGTCTTTTTGGTACTTCGCTTAGAGGCTTGTTGCTGATTGCTTCTAATGGTTTGTGGTCCGACTCTATTGTCACATGTCTTCCGTAACAATAGTCACTAAACTTGTGGAGTCCAAACACATCGGTTCTCATCTCTTTTTCAATTGGTGCGTAGTTCTTTTCATAGTCGTTCCACACCTTTGATGCATATGATACTGGTTTTCTATTCTGTAGGAAGACAGCTTCCACACCTACATCAGACACGTCAGTCTGTATCGTGACTGGGTTTTTTAAGTCATAGTAAGCCAAGATAGGTGTGTTTGCTATAGCTTTCTTTATTTCTTCGAATGCTCTTTGTTGTACCTCCGCCCATTGGAAAATCCGGTCCTTCCGCGTTAGCCTGTTTAGAGGTTCACATTTTGTCGTCAGTGAGTGATCAAATTTCGAGAGGTATTTAACCATTCCTATGAAGCGTCTTAGATTATGCAAATCGCGAGGTGCTAGGAACTCTATGATTGCCCGTATTTTTTCTTCATCAGGGTTCAAGCCTGTGTTAGTCAGTGTATGACCCATGTAAGTGACTTCCTCTGTGAGGAATTTGCATTTGTCGAGGTTAATTTTTATGTTTCTTTCTCTGCATCTCTGCAAATATGCCCGCAAGTTCTGGTTGTGGTTATTGATGACTTGGTCTGAGTTGTTTCCAAATCTTTCAACCAGACAGTCATCTTGAATAATGCTAACCCCGTTTATCCCTTGGAACTGTTCGATCATTTTTATTTGGAATGCTTTGCTGGCTGGTGTGATACCCATGGGTAATCTTTTGTATCGATAATTGCCCTGAGGCGTTCCGAAGGCGGTCAGTTCTCTTGCCTTGTCGTTCAACTTGCAATGCCAGTATCCACTTCTTACGTCAAATTTACTAAATTTTATTGCGTTTTTATTTGCAAACCTGTGTGTGATGGATTCCAAGTTTGGTACCTGGCAGTGATAGTTGTTGATCAGTGCCTTGTTTAATGGTTTGGGGTCTAAACATATCCGAAGTTTTCCGCTGCGTTTTCTTTCAATCACATAGCTGTTGAGCCATGAGCTAGGTCCTTCCAGTTTCTCAATTATATTGTCCCTCATCATTTTTTTCTAGTTCTTGTTTAAACTGTTTTTCCAGTGCAAATAGGACACCTCTTATGGGTTGTTGTATAGGAACTGTGCCTGGCTCTGTTTGAAGTGTTAGTTCGCCTTCAAATTCACCAACTCTCTCTTCAAAAACGTCTGGGAATTCTAGTAGAATCCCTTTGATGGAATCATCAATGTCTAGTTTTCTGATGTTTTTCAGGGCTTGTTCTTTGAGGTCATCGCATTCTACAGCTGAAACTGTCGAGTCAAACTGATCTAGGTTGAACTGTATTAAATTTAGCTTTTGGCAAAGACTACAGCTTAAAATTGGTTGTACTTTCTCATTCAAAACCATGACTGAAGCTGTCACTTTTCTTCTGTTGACAGGGTTGATAATTTCTACCCTCATTGTTCCTTCGGTTCTGACCTTTTTCCCTCCGTATACAGTAATATCAAGTTTATTACCTTTTTTTAGTAAGTGCTCCATCTTGTTGTCCTTAACGAATGTTGCAGGAATTACATTTACAGTTGCTCCAGAATCTATCATGAATTTAATGGGCTTCCCGTTTGATTTTAAATTCGCATGAACTTTGTGAATTGTCTCCCCTACAACGTGAAAACATTCGTTAACTTTTTTCTCGCTCTCGTTACCTTTGCAAATTTTTGATTTGGCGAAATGTTTTTTTCTTTTGCATCTAAAACATTCCTGACCATAAGCTGGACAGTTTCTGGTTCCTTTTACATGGCTTCTCTGACAATAAATGCAATCATATTGTTTTTTTCTTCCAGTCGCATTGATATCTTTCTCGTATGCGTCGTCATCGACATTTAATTTTTCGTATTTTTCAATTTTTTGCGACTGGATTTTACTTTGTTCTGCAGCTCTGCATCGGTCAATACACTGTGTCAGGGTTAAATCTGGTTCCCTCAGGAGAATTTCGCCCGTTTTGTTTTTTCGTGTATTCCTTTTATTATTTGTAATTTTATCATATCGTCCTCATTGACGTTATTCCATTCACAATCTTTAGAACTCGATTTCAAATTTAACAAATAGTCCTCAAAGCTTTCATCTTTACTTTGTTCTTTCTGTGGGAATTCCACTCTGTCTACAGTCAATGTTTTCATAGGTTTGCAGTAGTCCTTGAATGCTTCGATAACCATCTCAAGTTTTTTTCGTCATCATTTTCAATCGTTTCTCATTTTGCATTTTTAATTGTTAGGGTTTTGTATATTTGTTGACCTAAAAGTTGTTTTTCCTAAAAGGTAAATAAACAAACTTCTTTTTTTCTTTTCAACATTTGCAGCTTTAGTGACATTATCTCTACCCTCCCCTTCAAATTTCTGAAATTCAAAAAAAAAGATTCACTTTTCAAGCCACTCGTTAAAGGCTTTATGCAAATTTCTTACTGTCCAGTCAAAACTTTGGGGTGGGTTGATTGACATCATCTTTTGATGTTTTAAACAAAGTAGTACTCACTTAGATTATCGTCAAGTTAGTCCGTCTGACACCATGTTTAGTGGAAATAACTCCAAGACTCATGTGTGACAACACACGTGCTTTATTGCTGCCATATTTTTCTGATTGTGTCCCAGTAAAAAGGCCCCTTAAGGCATTACCAATATTGGGCCGCTTATGTATATAAGTCGACCCAAAATTGGGTCCTCTACATGGGTCAAATAGAACTGTTGACCTTTAAACTATTAACTTACACTAAACGGAATTCTATGTAATAGAACTGTTTTTGCATTTAATTGTGTGTAAAAATAAAAAAAACCCTGCAAACTCATGCTAAACTGAATTGTTAGCAAAATAACTTTTTTTTGCATTTAATTGTGTGTAAACAAAACTATGAACAGTTAGAAATAGAAGTCTTCACATTTAAATTGTCCTCGAGCTAAATAGAATTACTAGAAATTGAATGGTTTTTACATTTAACTGTGTTTAAACAAAACACTGTATTTAAACAAACGACTGCTAAGTTGATTTATTTGAAATTAAGTGATACCATTTAACTTTGTTTGAAAAATGAGCACAGGCTTGTTTAAAATGTTATTTACAAAATTTGTAATAGAACTTTTTTGCATTTAATTGTGCGTAAAGAAAAACTACGAACTCATGCTAAACTGAATTGTTAGAAATAGAACTCTTTACATTTAAGCTCTCCTCGAGCTAAATTGAATTATTAGAAATTGAACTGTTTTTACATTTAACTGTGTTTAAAGAAGAAACGGTACTTAAACAAACGACTGCGTAGAAACAAAAAACGTGTTCTTATGCTTAGCTGATTTATTTGAAATTAAGTGATACCAGTTAACTTTGTGGGAAAAAATTAGCTCAGGCTTGTTTGAAATTTTATCTACAAAATGCGTTAAGATATCACACATTTAACAAACATATAGAAATGATTAGGCATTAAATACAGTGGTTGTTATTCCATTAAACAAAGCATAACAAAACCACACAAAACAGAGAAGAAAATGAATTCTACAGTCCAATACTTATCTAGGGGGATAAGGGGATTCATGCCTTTCCCAAGAATATTATTCCAAAAATGAATGTAATAACGCGACTGGAGTTCGAAATCTTTTAGTGCAATAGAGCCGTTCAGAACATTCACCATAATGCTAAGCGAACTGACTATTTATGGAAATAAGCAATATATGTACCGTAGCCATATGATATGGCTATGTGTGGAACGTGCATCGAATGCCCATAAAGATAGAACATAGGGATCTCGAATCTCGAAATACACGTAACGACTTCTTTGTTCAGGTGCGAAACTTTTTATTACCTTTGAGTTTAAAGGTTTTTAGACATAAGGAGTGAGAGGCACAATCTTTCTATTCTGACTTTTTCATTAGCCACCACCCCCCTCTTGGGGAAACGTGTTTAATTTTCAAATTTCGTGTCGATGATGTTTAAATTGCCGCCATAAAGGAGGAAGCTGGTACATTGATTAGAGAAATTCAACAGCAAAGCGACGTGTTTTCTCCCTGAATAATCTTTTTTTCATTAAGCAGTTAAGAATTTTATGAATAAATGCAGTTTTTCTCCTTTGATGGGAATCCGTCAAATTGACTGCACATCTGCGCAGGAATAAAACCTACCCCTAACAAAGCCTCTTGTTGTCCGAAATGCTTGAGGAGAAAATATTGGTGTCTTAACAGTCCTTCACTAGCAACGCATCTCTTTGGATGTATGGTCGGAGATACCCGAACAGATCATGTAACTAGTCAAGTCAAGTCCTAGTACCAATATCATAGTCCTGATTGTATTTTACAAATTGTTCTCATCGCACCCGAATACCAATCCTTATGTTATCTTAAAAATGCTGTAAGGCAGTAGGCGAGAGTTAACTGCGATGAGATTGCAATACCTCAAATCATTTAATCTATAATTATAAACAAATGATCATATTATTTCAAGTAATTATTTCCATTTGATAATGGTCATTTATTTCCGCACAGTTTTATAATTTCAAGTAACCAATAATAATCCTTTGTAAATAATTATAGCTTTTTGTAACTATTCTTGATATAAGCCATTTACTGTGAAATTCCAATCAACAAAGGATAATTTTAAACAGAACTATTTGGTATAGGTACTACCATCTTAGTCAGACTATGGGATCCGAGTTTAAATTCTCTACGAGCCTGTTTTCATTTTAAATTGAGATAAAAGACTTGGGAAAAAATGCATTAACCTATTCATTCTCCAGCTATGGGTAAATAGTAGGATAGACGATGCTCTTCAATCTTGATGTGGTAACCCGTTAGAAGGAAGGAAAACTTTTATTTAAACCTGTTAAACACCGCTTAAAAAGTGACTTTGCGTTGAATCCTGTTCGTAGGGACTGGTTGGGTATATAATACCACTCAATAGCAGAGTGGATCTGAGAGTAATGACTCGTTCAAAAGACATCCAGAAGCAGTTTGATGTCATATTCAGGACACCTCTTTTATATCTGGTCTTATTCCTATCCAGGAGGTACAGTCAGGGTGTTTTATGCCCGGCAAACAGGACTTCCGTCATGATGTAATATTGGTCTGATTTGGTTTCTTTGTTTAAAGGCATATCAACCAATGTGGGTTATTTTAAACAAAAGTCATCCTTGTAGAAGAAGCGTAGTGATACTATTTAACCAATAGCTTGCAGGATAAATGGGTTCATATTTTCATCATCATCATCATCATCATCATCATCATCATCATCATCATATCGCGCTGATAGCACGGATATCCCTGACCCTCTCTCGCCACTCCTCCCTATCGTTCATCGCCCTAGGTAGGTCTTCAGGACAACATCCCGTATCCTCACATAGCTGCTGAATGTATGTTCATGCTGGTCGTCCTGCTTTTGCGCGGCCATGTGTGGGGATCCATAAGAGTACATCTCTTATGAGTTCGTCCCTGCTTCTCCAGCAGTGTCCTGCATGTCTGGTTCGTCTAACTTAAATAGTTTTCGTGATAGGGGGCAGGTAGCCGTACAGTTGGTGTCTTGTGGGGTGTTGCCGCCAGGACTTGTTTAAGATTGCACGCGGCATTCTTGTGTAATTGCCGTCTAGCTTCTTCTCCAGCCGTTTTGTTAGCGTCCATGTAGTGCAGCCATATAGCAGTATCGATGTGACCGCTGCCTGGAAGAAACTGCGTTTCATTTTATCGGTTAGGTCTGATTTCCATATAATCGATAGCCTATTGATAGCTGTCCATGCTTTCGTTAACCTCGTGTCGATGTCCTTTTCGGTTGATTCGATGCTACTTCCTAGGTAAGTGAATTTGTCTACTAGTTGAAGAGGGGTTCCTTCTAGAGTGGAGATGTCCCCCGTTTGGTTATAGCACATATATTCCGTTTTGTGTGCATTAACATAGAGGCCTATGCTTGCTGCTGCTCGTTCCAAACTATGCAGTAATGTTTCGGCTTGGTCAGGTGTATTTGCCAGTATCGCTATGTCATCGGCGTAGTCGGCGTCGGTAATTGTTGTTGCGGGGTATCTTTTGCTTCTTTTCTTCGTCAGTTCGAAGCCATTCTCTTTGATTTTGTCAATCGATGTTCTAAGTACTTAGTCTAGACAAATGATAAAGAGGTACGGGGCCAGCGTGTCTCCTTGTAGTACTCCTGCTACAATGTCAAAGTATTCTGTGTCTCCATCCGGTGATCGTACTTTTATTTTAGTGTTTCTATAGAGAATCGTTATTGCCGCTACGGTTTCTTTAGGTATGCCGTACGCTAGTAGGATTTGTTCCATCTTTCCTCTGTGAATGGAGTCGAAAGCCTTGGTAAAGTCGACAAATATTAATGTCGCTTGTAGGTTTTTTGCCCGTACACCTTCAAGGATTCTACGGATGGTTAATATTTGTGAGGTCGTGGATCTATTTCTTCGGAAGCCATTTTGGTTTTTTCTAAGTATGTTGTCGATTTTGGGTTCTATGCGGTTTCGTAGTAGGGCATTGTAGATTTTGGCTGCTATGGATGTAAGTGTTATGCCTCGGTAATTTTTTGCTAATCCGAGGTCCCTCTTTTTAGGGAAGAGGAGTATACATCCCTTCATCCATCTATCTATCGGATTTTGATTGTATACTGCGTTGCAGTGTCGGAGCAGTATGTCGTCGAATTGTCTAGTCTTCCATACTTCCGGGGGAATTTCGTCCAGCCCTACACAAGAGTATTTGTTCGAAAGTGAACGTAATAGCGCAACTGGAGTTTGAACTTGTGGCGGAATCACTTCTAAAGGACTCAACCACTCTCCATAATACAAGAAGACGCAGCAATACCAAGTCAGTCTAGATACAGAAGCTAACATCTCCCCCGCACGGTTATGCAAACTAGCTTACCGTCCTATGTCTTTGAAACCATCCTTTGTTCTTGTAAATATATACCTATACTATAACCGTGGTATTCTGTTCTCTTTGTGACCCCTTTCCAGGGCCATAACAGAACTCATTTACTAAGATATTTCAGTCAAGCACTTTAGCTACTCTGCCTCAGGGAACCCCTATTGTAATATTAATTCCATGATAATCATTTGTAATAAGACACGATTTTTACTCACGAATTTACAATCAATCATCATCACAATCATCATCATGTCGTGCCGCTCGCACATATATCCTTGACCCTCTCTCGCCACTTCTCCCTATCGTTCATCGCCTCCGGCAGGTCTTCAAAGCTTTATCCCGTATCCTCATATAGCTGCTGTATGTATGTTCGAGCTGGTCGTCCTGCATTTGCTCGGCCATATGTGGGGGTCCATCGGAGTACATCACTTATGAGCTCGTCTTTGCTTCTCCAGCAGAACCAGATACGCAGGACACTGCAGAAGAATCAAACATACATAATCAAAAATCACAAGTTACCCAGAAAAATGTATTTTCTAAGTTTAGCAAGGGTCTAAACTTTGGGTCACCCAGTGAGAATTATCCTTTAACTGACCATCTAACTAATCATCATCATCATATCAGGCTGGTAGCACGGATATCCCTGACCCTCTCTCGCCACTCCTCCTTATCGTTCATCGCCCTAGGTAAGTCTTCAGGACAACATCCTGTATCCTCACATAGCTGCTGAATGTTTGTTCGTGCTGGTCGTCCTGCTTTTGCACGGCCATGTGTGGGGGTCCATAAGAGTACATCTCTTATGAGTTCGTCCCTGCTTCTCCAGCAGTGTCCTGCATGTCTGGTTCGTCTAACTTGAATAGTTTTCGTGATAGGGGGCAGGTGGCCGTACAGTTGGTGTCTTGTAGGGTGTTGCCGCCAGGACTTGTTTAAGATTGCACGTAGCATTCTTGTGTAATTGCCCTCTAGCTTCTTCTCCAGAGGCAACTCAAGAATAGCCTCCCGTTGAGATTGTAAATGAAAATAAAGAAGAAATTGCAACCTGCTGTCTTATAATGCAGAACATGCGTATATGATATGAATTGATTTGATTTTTAAAATTCTGATGCAAAAAAAAACTCGTTCATACGTAAGTTTTTTATTATCAGTAGAAAGATAGAAATTACTATTCTTAGATCAGACCATTTGTTTTTGCAGCATGCTATATTCATACCATGCCAAAATCAGTTTAGCAATTATTGTTTTCAATTACATTTTGTACAAAAATATTAATCTCAATCATTTTAACGGCGTATATACTTCATATATCGGCAAAAGATCAATGTTTTCTGAGCGATTGTTTTAAGGTTTTAATCTTCTTTTGGTTGTAAGAACTCTATAAGAAATATTTCAATCGGTTACAAACTAAAAATAGATCCAACATATAAGTTAACGTAATTATTTTTAATTACAGATGTGTTAACGCCTTTTCTTTCTTTTGGATACATATATATTGTTGCAAGTTTGATTATATATTCCGCCCTGTTGGTGAGGGCTGTAGAATGGGCTGATAGCTACTTTTAAAGATGTGTAAGTTGCCTCCTAACGAGGTCACCTGTTGGCCGTGGGTTACGACTCCTAATACTCAAGGATGGGATCGTGGTAGCTGAGCAGTTTTCGACTTAACTACCGAGTGGCCAAGTGACTTGAAAAAAATTCTCTTTGGACCTTACTGTTAAGATAATGAGAAATAACAATCTACTCATGCAGACAGACAATGAAATCATGTCGAAAATTTTATCGAAATGAAAAGCTTACTCACATGATAAGACTCAATATCTCAAAAAAGTTGTAAGAAGTAGAGAAATACTCTTAGTAACACCAGAGGAAATAAAACAGACTTAAGGAACCAATGGATGACAGACTATGAAAAGATATCCATTAGAAAGGGTGGTGAAGAAATAAACACACACACACACACACACACACACACACACACACACACACACACACACACACACATTCTAAAGTTCAATATATCAGTAAAATCTTAGGAAGTTTAAATTGGATACTGCTTCGAAAGGGTAGAAAATTACATTTCCACACCCTTATGGTGTTTTGAATGTCATAAATACAGACACCACGTAAAAGAACTGGAGAGAACGTCCGACATGGGGAAGATGTGGCTAATGAGACCCAGAGTACATGGAAGAAGACATTCCCAACGAAACCAAATGCCCAAACCACCCAGGAAACTACTCTACATTTTGAAGATCTTGTGACATATCGAAATAGTTGAAATCGAGTATAAAAGAAATATAACTTTTTTTTAAGTAAGGAGGATGGTAAATTCTAACATGGGAGCGAACACTTATGTCATTGTGCCACGGAAGGTGAACCCAATCAGAGAAAAGAAAAAAAACAGACAATTATCGCGCTCTCGTTGGAGAAACTGATCCAATAAGAACAACTCGATTGCTTAAACTTTCAGGGACAGCAGAAATATCTAAACTCAGTCGAAATCCATCAAACAGAAAAACAAACTAAATTAAAAGATTTTAGAACAAACAAAGAAAAATCAATGAAATACTCAAAGAAAGAAATATTCACAAAATCTATCACTTCAACAAAAATAAATAAATAAATGTATAGATAAACCTCCTCCAAAAAATGCAAAATCTCTTACAAAACAAAGGTCACATAGGTCTCTGATCCGTCCATCAAAAACCGTCAAAGGCAGACTAAATCTTATCTCCCAAAAAGCCAAAACTAATCAAACCAAACACTAGAAACTATTTAGAAAACCCATATCAACACACAACATTGAAAAATCAAAACTAATTGAAACTACCCCAGCTAAATGTGTGAGAGATTACTCAATATCAAAAATAAAATCACTAAGACCTGGTATGGTCTTGGTGATTTTAAAAATATGCAACGACCAAGGATCAAACAAATCCAATGATATTTACTGTAGTGTTGAATGTATGGAAATTAAAACTGACAACACAACTCCGTAGTATAGTAGATATGTAAAATTATTTCTGAAAGCAATTGTTATTTACACAAAAAATAAAATTAGAAGATTTTTTTTCTTTTATAATTATTGACAAAGAACAAAAAAAGCAAATGAAAATTAATGAGTAATAACGATTAATATTCTTTTGTTGTTATTATTCCCAAACAAAGGTTCAGCAGATGATAAAAAAAATCTGTATAAAATTACTCAAGAGTGGACATGACATAAAAAAGGTTAAAAATGATACCTAATATCCTTCGTTGTCTACTAGAATAATAGAATCCTGATATGTTTGATTCTGAAAAACATTAAAAAATGGTGAAAGTTCACCTTATTTACGGGCATTATCTTATAACAATACGAAGACAAATTTGTAATTGATCAATTTATTTTAATGGCAAGTCAACCTGTCTAGGTTTGATTTCGTTTAGTTCCATGGCCCATCCACTATTGCAGGTAATTTAAACCCATTTTTATACATATTAGCAATTCTATTTCATTTCATTTTGATATAAGTATACCGTTTAAATGTCAAAAAAGTTTTATTTCAAATAATTCAGTTTAGCATAAGTAAACTTTTTAGGTTTATTTAACCCATAGATAGTACTCTATCAGGTACTACTACTCCAAGTTAAAGTGGACCGGGAAGCGATGGCAATAAAGGGGAACTCTACCTTTCTCAAAGCTCCAGCATTATTAGAGATTCCCCATCAGACTGTTTAGATACTCGTTAAAAGAATCTTACACCTCTGCAGAGATTAAGTTGGTTTATTCAGCAGCCCCAGCAGACTGAGCCAAACCCGTCTAGGGATATTATATGCCTAGAGTTTGTTTTTTTTAAATAGCAATCAGTGTACGTTCATATTTACATTTTTGTAGGTGTTTGTTTCTTTTTTTATTGCACATTGTCCTATCAAATACGAAGAATTTTCAAACTGATCTATATGATACAAAATCGTGTCCTACCACTCCTGGTCAGATTACACTTGCCTCGGAGTAATCGCAATGAAGTCTTACTCAAAAGTACTCAGAAGTGGATCCCCACAACCGGATGCGGTTTGGTGTCACACTGGAGACACCCCTTTTTATAAGGGTCTCACCTTCTACTGGAAATATAGCTTGATATATTCTAATCCTCTTTCCCAATATTGGGATAGACTAATCTCGTTTGTGTATTATTTTATCCTAAAAGGGAACTTAAGCAGAGATATTCACAAACATTCATCACAAGATGATTCTTCAGTAAGTATCAACCCATTTAATATTAACACTTCTATTACTTCATTCAATAGTTTTGGGTTTTCTCACTTTTGCACTGCACATGCCAGTCCTTCTCAATTTAATCCTTTAGGATCAGAAACTAATCAAGGAAATTTCATTAACCAGAGGAAAAAGAAACGGATTTGGACTTCGGAACAATAGAGTAATAAATAACAAATGATTAATGGGGAAATGGATTTTTGGAATGAAGTTTACATAAAAATTAGGAGAAAGAATTTGACAAAAACGATTTCTTATTGGGAAAAAAAAAGAAAATAAAATGTAATGTTTGTTAAACCAGAGCTGTCAGAAGTTAGGTAAATTGTCTTGACAAGTCACTGCGTTCCGGACGTTTTGAAGAGGTAAAAGCGAAGACCCAACTGACAATGATCAAAAGTTACAGATCTAAAATTCAATAACTTATTTCTTGAATCTCAGATGTTTTTTTAAACTATTTAAATAAATACGCGTCAGGAGAAAATTATTAAAATCAGAATTAGGGGAAAATTGATATTTTTTGTTTGCCCTCCTTAAGCGTCACATGAAATAAATATATACAAAGCAAGGGATTAGACCAACGAAAGTCAAAAGAAAGAGCGGCAAATGAGTCGGTTAGCTCATTCTCCGAAATTCCTTATTTTTGACTATGTACCAGAGTCGTGAAAGTAGAAAAGCGAAAAGAAGAGATAAGAGATGATGTGACGTCTTAAGATACGCTCTTGTGCTAGACGCGTGGAAGTACGAAAGCAAAGTAAAGCTTAAAATAATTCAACGCTTTGAAGTAGTCTTGTGCCAGACTTGTACAGATAAAGAAACGAAGGGTAATCGAGATAATATGATACTTTAAGTGAGCCTTTTACCAAACTGCTCTTGGTATAGAAAACGTGCAATGAATTAAGAGAACACGATCTGATCAGAGAGTCCCGTGAAGAAAACGGGAATTGAATTCCCTGTTGCTCTGAGACCTGACCTTCTACCAGACTATCCGTTGTGTAACAAAAGCGAAGTGAATTAAAAAAAGCACGAAAAATGTAGAGAGACTGAGAAATTAAGCCAAATTAGCATGTCGTTAGAAAAAGGCAACTAGATTCCACATCGTTGACCTTTTACCAGACTGCCCTGTGCACAGAAATCAAAGAAAGCCGATTATAATACAATATTGTGAAAAAATTCAAACGAAGCTTAACGTAATAAGCTCTTGTGAAGTAATACCAAGAATTGAGGAAAGCAAACGGAACCATCATTTGAGATTTTCTTGCGCTAGACGATAAACAGCAAGAGTAGAAAAGCCTAAAATATATTGACGGACTGTTAATTCGTGAACTGGTATCTAACTAAAACTTACCACCTCCATTTTTCAAAAGAAATTTTCTTCGCACTGAATATTTTTTTTTTTTAGTAAGCTGTGTTTTGTTCTCTGTTTCTTGGCGCCAATCTTTCCTTTTACTTTCTTAGTTATGTGGTCTCATTCGTTTACTCACTGACAGGCGACTCCGATTTGCGATAGATCCGTTGTCTAGATCTAAAAAACACAATGTGGGCTGATAACGAATCGAAAGTGCCATCTGAATAGAGGAACAAACAGCGGATTGAAATTTAAATCACTCGTCGTGCTGTACTGTCATCTTAACCATTTTAGAATAATATTCTGATCAGGTTCTTAAAATAAATTTCCTGAACTTTTAGTTTATGACAGTCCTTATTTCAACAGAATGGTCCGTTTTTGTGTGTACACACACAATACAAACAGTCCCTCGGTGTTGATGGGGATAAATCCAGCTCTTTTTTATTACAATCTCATTCAACTCTGTATTCTCGTGTACTTGTTTTCAAATACTGCTGGAACACTGACCGGAAATTGTCGGAAAAAAAAGAACAAAGCTCTCAACATGAATGCAACCGTCAAAGACTAATATAAGGAATGTGTTCGGGTTAACTTCGATAGAATTCAATGCTAATACTTTGAAAAACTGTCCGTATTTTTTTTTTTTTTTGAATTGGCATTTGATATTTCATTGTATTCTCCTTAATTTTGTTCTCGACAATTTTATCTTTAGGGAGTGTTTCGTTTCGCAGAAAAACAAACACTAAGCCGAGTTAGTTAGAGTCGTTGATTTACCTCAGTGTTGCACAATCTTGACAAAATACCCAGCACACAGTATGAAAAAGACATTCATTAAGTTTTTATCTGTGTGAGATTTTATAGTGAACAAATTAACTAAATTTTGTTTCAATTAATATTCAGTTACCCAACAGAAGTGTTTCTGTTCATATAAAGCCATTATGATGATATCTTTCTTGTTGATAAATTGCATCAAGGCCCCACAAACATTAATTAATTTATCTCAAAATGGGTTCCAAATAGATCTCTAGAAAAATATTTATTCAACCGTATAGATTATAATTTGATTGATTGGTTTATTTTTAGGGCAAGTAACCCTGTCTAGGGTTATTTTATGCCGTGATTTTTCAGAATTGCATTCATTTTTTTTAGACAAATTGTATAGGTATTTAAAAATTATTTACATTTCTATAAAAGCTTTTTGTGAAATCATGATTTCAAAGTCACCAGCAGTTCATCATTTTTCTCAACACATTATTAGAATCTTTCTCATTAAAGCTACTTTTCAATTCAATGTCCTCTCATAGAAATATTAATACTTTTTTAAATCCCTGGTGAGAAATTTCAAGAATATATTGCTAGGGATCGTAAACCAGTTACTATTGTTTGAAATTATCTCATAAAAGTACTTTTTCAGAGTATTAACAATTTTAATCACGATATATATATATATATATATATACATTTTTGCGTATATTTTTCGTTAAGAGTTTTTTGGACAAAGTTACATGATATCAGGTGTTATTATCTAATATGAATAATTTGCACACATTTGTATGCTTTTCACTTGTTCCTCTCTAATACTAAAAATTATATGGCTTAGAATAATTATTTCTATAATATAAACTTGTGTTTGCACGCAGTTTCATAGTTTCAATAATAAGCATTAGTGCAGCGACAGAGCCGTCCTCGCCAAAGGCGATGGTGATTCTGCACTCAATCCGCTGGTCTGAAATATCTTTGGATAAAACCAATGATTCATTATCCGCCCACGTTGTGTTCTTTATATCCAGACAACAAATTACTCGCTACTCGGAGTCGACGGTCAATGAGTAAAGGAATTACAAAGCACAATTTAGGAAGTAAAAAAAGAAAATTTACGCCAAGAAACAGAGAAAAAACATGTCTTGCAAAAATAACAATATTTAGAATATAAAAAAATGTATATCAAAGTTGTTACGTAAGGGGCAGGTTTTGATCAGAGAGGGTCACTTTGTCGTAGAAGTTTTAATCTTTCCTATCTTTCTATACTCAAAGTAGTCTGGTACAAGGCAATCTTAAATAGCGATTAGGTTTGTTTTCTTACAGCGTCGTATTATGGATAGCTTTCTCACTTTTTATACTCGGGGCAGTTTGGTACAAGGTAATGAGGAAAATGCTTCACCGATTCACACGCCATTGTGGCCTCTTTCACTGACTTGCTCTGGGCTTAATTTTCTGCTTGATTGGGACAAAACTGTCAATTTATTGATATTCTCAACTGGGTTATGAATGGGGTGGAATCAAAATTGTCAATTTCCGCCGATTGAAATTATTTAGAAAAGGATAAATAACATAATCTAAATTTAGATTAAAGGTAGCTTTGGCTCATGACAGGAAGGCTTGACCTTGTCAAAGCTTACTTAAAAAAATACATTTGTTTTAGTTTATCATCAAAATAACTTAATTTTTTGTTTATCATCAAAATCATCTAATTTCTTTTATCATCAAAATACCCAAATTTCTACGACAATTTGTCTTCTCATCAATTTCCTTTCCAAAAAACAAAACATAATTTTCATAAATTCCTTTATCATCAAAATAACCTACCTTCTATAATAGAATTCTTTCCTCATAAAAACAAAACATACTTTTTATCTTCACTACACTTCAAACCCCATTTCACAATTACACATACATAAAATATTTCTCTGCTCTTCTAAAATCCAAATTGATTTATTTTTCCTTTGGTTAATAAAACTTATCTAATAGGTCTTTGAACCCTACAGGATTACATTAGTAAACATAAGAAAGTAAAGTTGGCGACCGTACGTAAGGGCAACCCAAAGGCTCCATTTTCAATAGCGATGACGCCGAGGTGTAGGGGAAGGCGCAACTCCTTTCCTTGGATTGCTTCATTTTACCCTTAATACGTACCTTATTATGTTGAGTGTTACGCAAGGGGGTATCTAGTAAAAATTTTTGAGTCTTTGGTATGACACGACCTGGGATTGAACCTCGGTTTCCAAGGCCATTGGTGAACACTCAATCCACTAGGACGAATTTACAGTCATATGATTTTTCTTTTTAATATCAATAAGTTTGTAGCAGATTTCTTTAACCCATAAGAGTATTGGCACTTTGAATGGACCGGGGAGTAATGGCAAAAAGAGGGTACTCCTCACACCTCTGACCTCAAAACATGCACTTCTTATCAGACACACTTTAGTTTGATACCCAGAACATATCTTCTTCTTCTTGGATGGTGATAATCCTCTTTAAGAGATACATTTATCCTGTTTTAAACCTTGCCCTTAGGGCGGCATATTTTTTGATTGAAACATATTTTTTATTGACAGGTCATATTTTATCCACCTTCTCAACACGCCTTCATGGGGTACGTATGATGAATTGTTGAATATACACTAATACAAATACATAAGTCAAATGATCAAAATAAAACAAATGTTGGGCGACGAATTCGCCAATAATGACAGGTTTGTGTTAAGTTTGCCAAAAAGTAAAGAAAAAAAAGAAAACAGATCAGACGATATAGTAGATTGATTGAAAAGATTCCAGAGATAGAAGTTTTTAGATTCAGCTGACTTATGCCGAAGTATAAGATAAAAAGAGAAAATAAAATCGTTGTAAGAAACAATCTTAACACACAAGTCTTTAAATAAAGGCTTGTTTTATTTCTTCCGTTATAAACAAAATGGCCCTAAAAATATCGATTTGTAAAAAAGTAAAGTTGACGACCATAGTCAAGCGTGACCCGAAGGCTCCCTTTTCAATTGCTTCAACCAAAATGTGCAGGGGAGGGCGCTACTCTTTTACCAGGATTGCTCCACTTTACCCTTGATCCGGGTGTTAAGCAAGGTGTCTTTGGTATGACTCAACAGGGGATTGAACGCTCGTCTCCCAGGCCATTGGCGAACACTCTAACCGCTAGGCCAATGTCCGGTATATCGATTTGTAGTGTATTTATTTCTAGTACAAATACATTTTAACTCATGAATCTGTCTAAATGTTGCTTTAACCCTTTTAAAAGGAGATATCCTTCTTGAATGGGCGATTTATTTTCAGAAGTTTTGCAAATTGGAGGGTACGTTCAAATGCAATTTTGTAAAAAGATCCCTTACAAAAAATACAAAAGTATATCGAAAAGATTTTTAAAAACACTATAATCTTTTCAGCAATTTTGTGTCATAGTTAACAAATAATAAAATACCCCCTTTTGAATTATGACATTTCGCAAAACTAATTTACCCAATCTTACACAACAGTGGAACCTCACAACGATGTTTCTAGACACTAACACTGGATTGGTCAATAAACAGTCAACAGAAAAATGGCTCCATATAAATATCACCAAAAAGACAAGACCTTCATTGTCCCTGTGTATTATTTATCACAAAAATCTTGCCATACTTGGAAAAGACTTAACCACAATGTTTTAGAGGAGAGATTTGACAATGCTATAACTATAAGCAAGTCGTTTTATAAGATTTATTACTGTTGTAAATAAATTCTCGTTGATTGTACAACTAATAAGTATTTCGTTCTTTTACGACTCATCAGTGTGCTGAGATGCTTGAAAATGAGATTGAAACCCGGCAGACTTTACGTCAGTCGGATATTTTACCACACAGGCATCAGTAACGTTTGCGTAAGCGAGGAGATTTAACATATATGTATTATTTTCCTTTGTTTACATATTTACTTAACGGCTATCCGAGTGCTCAATTCATCAGAAATGCTATGCTTTACGCAAGTGGCAACTGGTAATTCCTTGCGAGAGTGCTCAGTATATAAGATAAATAAGAAATAAGAAAATTTTCGCATAAAATATTCTCGATGCTCTAATGAAAGAATAGATATAAAAGTCACAATATTCGAATTGTGAACAAGTGAAAAGAGATACAGAGACAGAGAGAGGTAAAACATGAAGAATGTATAATATTTTGTACAAGGCACAGGTGTGATGAATTGTTTGTTTTTCCTTTTCAAATAATTGTGAATATTTATATTTATAGCAAACACTTAATATATCTGAACTAGAAAATTTACTTTGAGTGGGATAAAACTTTTAATGTATTTTGTGATGAGCAATTTTATCAGCCAAAAGCAACCCAAATTTTAGAAAAAAATATTTTGGGGCATTATTCGACTGTTTTTCTGTTGATTTATTAGGATTGGAACCTCGGGCCTTTCTGCTTTCAGCTCGATAATCTGCTTTTGTTCTATACCCGTAAGTGAAATTACAAAATAGAAAATAAATGTCAAAAGAAAATTCAACATCTTGCTTTTCATGCGAGCCATTCTTGGTGGGCGGACTGGATAAGATCTTGCAAAAAAAAAAAAAAATTGTATTTCCTTATCTTTCTTTCATCTTCATTCTATTGCAGATGGATTTTGTCTTTTACTGCATTCCAGTTGAAAATAAAAATTAATTAATGAGATTTTGATAAGATTCAGATCACCTTTTTTTTTTTGTCTTTTAACCTCTTTTTTCTTTAATAAAAATTCGTCTTATTAAGTTAGTAAAAAGTTATTAGTAATGATAAATATGACACCAGACCTCTGATATTATTATTATTATTATTATTATTATTATTATTATTATTATTATTATTATTATTATACTGCCAGCGAGTTTTTCACATCAGCTTTAGCTGATGGTCTTTCACTGGAGTCTGGGTGACAGCAAGCCTCCTCAAGTCTTCAGGAATCTTATCGGTATTCTCGCTGATCCCAACAATTTTGTAGTTTGAATGGTCTCGTTCCATCCTCCAATTTTCATCTCTTCCATGCCCCATTCCAAGCTTTTGTAGACCTCTCAAATGTGCCAAGTACAACCAAGATTACACTTGTATTCCATAGATTTCACTTATATTCAAAAAATTTCACTTATATTCCATAGATTTCAGTTATATTCCATAGATTTTACTTATATTCCATAGATTACGCTTATATTCCACAGATTTCACTTATATTCCATAGATTTCTTAGTTCTCTAACAAATTCCAAGTACTTGTCTCTCTTTCCGTTTCCATTGATTTTCACTCTGTGGTTCATGGAGACAGCAAGGTTCACAATACGACAGGTTCTCACCTGGTCTGGTCTATTAATCAGGATCAGGTCATTCGTTTGTGTCTCAAATCCCAGAAAATTTTGTGCTTTTTATTTTCTAGGACAGATTCTGGTTTGTGCATATAGAATTTGTTCTTATAGTTTAATTCCTAGTGAATCCCCTTCCTCACAGAGACGAGTCTTTTAGTTTTTTTATGCTAGTCGACTGCATTTACTTATAATGTGATTAACCGGTTCATTAATGTCACCCCACATCCTATATTTGCTATTTTGTTACGTATAATCAATTTTTGTTTTAATTATTATCGTATCTTATGACATTGTTTTATGTTACTATTAACGGGGATTCATTTTCTATCTTGAGGTTTCCATTTCTAAGCCATGTCCAGGCTTTTTTCAAAAGCAATCTCACCAATTTCTCACTTGAAGTATCCATTCTATTGTTTTTCTTCCCTTTTCTATTTTCTAGTGTGGGTTGTTTTATTTTTTGCTCTTACGTTGAAAATTGTTGTTACTGGTTTCTGTAATTAGGTTTCCTTAGCTTTCTATAATATTATCTAGGTGTCCTTGTAATGGTGCATCTAACGAATACCCAATGGAGTCGTCTTCTGTGTTATCATCTATTTTTTCCGCACTCCTTTCTTGACGTATATTATTATTATTATTATTATTATTATTATTATTATTATTATTATTATTATTATTCATTAGAGTTTTTTTTACATTAGCGTTAACTGATGGTCCTTCACAGGAGATTGAGTGACAGCAAGTGTCCTCAAGTCTCCAGGACTCTTCTAAGTATTCTGGCCGTTTTCAATAATGCTGTAGTTTGGGTGGTCTCCACTCGGCCGCCAACTTCCAAATCCTCCAGGCCCTTCAATTATCCTTTAGTTAACATGCCAAAAGCACCAAACACAATTAGTATTATTGTCACCTTGATGTTCCATAGTTTTTTCAATTCTCTAGCAAGGTCAAGGTACTTATCTCTCTTTTCACATTCTTTCAGTTTTATTCTGTGGTCAGCCGGGACTGCAAAGTCGACAATTTTGCAGATTTTTTTTTTTTTTTGTTGATTATTATAAGGTCTGGTCTTCTTGTGATTAGCTGATCCAACCCTGTGTACGTCAAAATTCCATAGGAGTTTGTGAGTGTCATTTGTAGGACAGATGCTGTGCTGTGCATATACCATTTGTTGGCAGGGTTAAATTTAAATTTCTCGCACATTTTTATTATTATTATTATTATTATTATTATTATTATTATTATTATTTTAACGCTTGATTAATTTGATAGGCTTGTTCTAGCCCATCAGGCGTGATATTTCAAAACTGATCCAGCTATTTCGCTAGGGTCTTCGTTTTTTTTTTTAAGTGTTGATAGTTTGGTTCCGTTCCAAATTCATTGACTTGAATTATTTTCCTCCTATAAAAAAACGTAAAAGATAAAGACGTATTATACATCTACTCAGCTTATCTCAAATGTTTCGACACGACTTTGGTCGAAATCTTTTCAATTTTTTATTCAAAGCGCCATTTCTTCAATCATTTTTTCGACTGATAATGAATATATATATATATATATATATATAGAGAGAGAGAGAGTGAGTGGAAGAGAGAGAGAGAGAGAGAGAGAGAGAGACTATGAGTGTTTCTGAAAAGAGAGTATGGGGGAGCTGAGAAAAAAACGTGCATATATCTATGAGGTTTACTTATTTTTGATATTCATGTTTTGGTTACTTTTATGATAGATAGATAGATAGATTGTGGTAGGTAAGTAATCTAGACAAATTGAGATTAATGATAGATATATATGAATGAATTAAACCTATCGACACATGCTTTTATAACTATATAGATGAATATTTAGAGAGATAAATACGTAATGAACAAAATGAGATAGATAGATAGATAGATAGATAGATAGGCAGAATACAATAGCTTTAAAAATATGAAAATGCAACGCTCCGAGTACCTTGTTCATTGATGCTACGACCTTCATAAACGCATGCAAAGCTTTATTTGTGGTTAACAAAATTACTCATGTAGAATCTTTGAATCAAGAGAATAATTGATGCAAATTGTGTGAAAGGACTGTACAAGTTCATCATTTCTGGTCCTAAAATCGTCCTGGATATCCAGCTTGGATATCGAAAAGTGTTATTCCGTTGAGTTAAAAAGCAATTGACTTTATGCGACCTCTCTCTTTTGGTTAATGTCAATCTGTACTGACTACGTCGAAAAGTTGAATCGTTGAGTCACTCTATCAAGAAGAGTTAGTATTTTCTTAGGGCTCTATTTATGGGTCAAATATATTTGTTAGGGTCCTATGTGTGGGTCAAATAGATCTTTTTAAATATTATACGTATTTGATTGAGCGTGTGAAAAAAATGAAAATACTCTAAAGAAACATCTGCACAAATATATATATATATATATATATACTTTTTAGATACCCCTATTTCATGAGTGACGGCCATATCTCTGCCTCTCTATAACAATTATCTGCAAAGTGCTTTTATAGTAGAACAATGGCTCCTAGATTGGGTAAAATGAGAATGAAAACTTTGAATCCAAACCAGAATAACTCCACTTAAAAATTGAGGCTGAAAAGCTTTCACTTGATTGGTTGATTGGTTTCTTTGTTTTATGGCATGTCAAACTTCATAGTTTATTTACAACCAAAGCCATATTTCTGGAAGAACAGTTGTGGTACTATTTAACCCATATTTGCGAGGATGAAAGGGTTCACAACTTTTCGGATGATATTAGTCCGAAAATGAGCGTAGTAGCACAACTGGAGATCGAAATCGGTAACTGTAATGGCAGAGGTAAAATGATTACAACTTTTAATGAGGAGAAACGCAAATAAAGATCAGAATTTTGATATTAATGAAATTCCTTTTGCTATTCTGTTTAAGATTTTACTACGCAGAACAAAAAGAACGACATATTTAATAGTTTCTTCTGTTTTTTAAAGATTAACTTTTATCTTGAATCTTTCAAGTTTTATCGAATCCATTGCTTGCATTCCTTTTTGTTTTTTATTGTTTTTTTTTCCAATTACCTTGCATTATTTTGCATTTGCTCTTTCTGAGAAATTCTTTATGAAATTTTCTTGTTCTTTTCATGAAATTCTCTTAGATTTTTTTTTCGTTCTTTTAGAATTTTTGTTTGTCATTTGCACCGAACTAGTAATGTATGGTTCATCATCGTTGTGACAATCAAAATATGATATGAATTTTTTTCATTTCTTCTTCTTCTTCTTCTTCTTCTTCTTCTTCTTCTTCTTCTTCTTCTTCTTCTTCTTCTTCTTCTTCTTCTTCTTCTATTGCTGCAGTCGTTGTCGCTGCTTATTGAAAACCTAATTCTTTCTTTTTATCTTTCCCAGCTTTTTCTTTTATTCTTCCCCTTTATCGTCATCTCATTTAAAGTCTCCTTTCCAAAATTCTTCTTCTTCTTCTTCTTCTTCTTCTTCTTCTTCTTCTTCTTCTTCTTCTTCTTCTTCTTCTGTTATTGCTGCTGCTCTCACTGCTTTTTAAAAAATTATTCTATCTTTATCATCATTTTTTATTCTTTGTTTTCACCTTCATCTTTAAACCAATTAACCTAATATCTTAAACATCTTCATCACATTTAAAGTCTTCCTCACCTTCCAAGATGTGTCTTACCTCCATTCTTCTTCTTCTTCTTCTTCTTCTTCTTCTTCTTCTTCTTCTTCTTCTTCTTCTTCTTCTTTTGCTACTGCTGCTGCTTTAAAACTTTCGACTCTTCTTTGGTCTTTTTTTCTTTTTCCTTATATTGTTCATTTCACATAATTTTTTTTACTAATTCTCCTCCCCCTCCTTCTCTTCCTTTCCCTTCTTCTTCTTCTTCTTCTTCTTCTTCTTCTTCTTCTTCTTCTTCTTCTTCTACTTCTTCTTCTCTGTGTTTTCATTATTTTCTTGAAATCTCTTCTGACTCTGTATCTTCTTATTTTACCTACTATGATACTTTAAACCTCCTTTTTTCTGTTCTTGTCTTGTTTTAGTTGGGTCTTGTTCTTGTACTTGTTTTTGTTATTATTATTGTTTCTCTTCTTCTTCTTCTTCTTCTTCTTCTTCTTCTGCTTATTATTATTATTATTATTATTAGAATACTATCTTTATTATTGTCATCATCATCACAATCACTATCACGATAGAAGCGTGCCTGGAGTTAAATTCGAAAAATTAAACCTTCAAATCCTATTCTTTACTGAATAAAACGTTAACTCAATCAAACTGAAGTCGCAACATAAAGTTTCGTTAAATATTTTTCTTTTACTTTGAAGAACACAAAAACTGACATAAATGTTTATTAACTTAGACATATGCATTTTACTGACATTTATAATCTCGTTTCATCTGAATACTTGATATTTACTAAACTGAAAATAAGTTAAATACAGTATAAGACTAAATTGAAATAATCAGCAATTACGTTGCGTCAATTTCCTCATGGCCTTGTCGGCTGGGGATGTAGAATACATCGACTGTATCTCTGCAGAGGGGAAAGACTGCTCCAATGAGTGTCCAAGATATGACTCTAAACAATCTGATGAGGAGGCTGTAGTAATGCAGGAACCTTGAGGTAAATAGACATTGACATTGCTTCCAGGTGCACTCTGGTACAGAGTTGTACACCTGATTGGGTCCTGTTTGACATTTAAACGGTGGACTTATGCTAAACTGAATTTTTGAAATAGAACTGTTTTTACGTTTAACTGAGTGTAAACAAATGACTGATGTTTAATTGAATTGTTGGTGATATATCGCGATACTTGAAAACAGTATATATCATCATCTTGTCGAACCACCAGTATGGATATCCCTGACCCTCTATCGCCACTCCTCGCTATTATTCATTGCTTCTGGCAGGTCCTGAGGGCTACACCCCGTATCCCCACAAAGCAGCTGTATGTATGTTCGAGCTGGTCGTCCTGCTTTTGCCCGGCCATGTGAAGGGGTCCGTAGGAGTACATCACTTATGAGCTCGTCCCTACTTCTCTAGCAGTGTCCCGCATGTCTGGTTCGTCTAACTTTGATAATTTTCGTGATGGGTGGTTGGTGGCCGTATAGCTGCTGCTTTGTGAGGTGCAGCCTCCAGGACTTGTTCAATATTGCTCGCAGAATTCTTGTGTATTTGCCGTCAAAACTTTTCTCCATCTGTTTCATTTGAGTCCATGTGGTGCATCCATACAGCAGTATCGACACGACTGCTGCTTGGAAGAAACTGCTTTTCATTTAATCGGTCAGGTCTGACTCCATGTCAATGCACACAAAACGGAATTTGTGTGCTTTAAGCAAACAGACGACATTTCAACTGTAAATGGTAGTTCTTTGAAACTAGTTGACAAGTTCACCTACTAAGGAAGCAGTGTCTCATCAACCGAGACTGACATCGTCACGCGACTAGCAAAGGTCGGACAGTTATCAATAGACTATCGGTCATATGAAAACATTAAACTGGGTGCAAACAAATAATTGATTGTGAAGTAATTTATTTGTATTAGATTGAAATAAGTGAAAGCATATAACTGTGAAAATGAATGAGTTCAGCCTTTTTAAAAATGTTATCTAGAAATTATGTTTAAAATCATATATTTAATATGTATGTATTAAAAGAATTTGGCATTAAATAACCTACAATTTGATACGCAATAAAACTGAGCCAAACCAAATCATATATGTTTAATACGAATGTATAAAGAGGATTTGGCATTAAATAACCTACAATGGTTGATGTGCCATAAACCCAACCCAACCAAATCATATATATTTAATACCTATGAATAAAAAGCATTTTGGCATTAAATAACCTACAATGGTTGATGTGCCATGAAACCCAACCAAACCAAATCATATATATTTAATACGTATGTATAAAAAGGATTTGGCATTAAATAACCAACAATGGTTGATATGCGATAAAACCAAACCAAACCAAATCATATATATTTAATACGTATGGATAAAGAGGATTTGGCATTAAATAACCTACAATGGTTGATGTGCCATAAAATCCAATCAAACCAAATCATATATATTTAATACGTATGTATAAAAAGGATTTGGCATTAAATAACCTACAATGGTTGATGTGCCATAAAATCCAATCAAACCAAATCATATATATTTAATACGTATGTATAAAAAGGATTTGGCATTAAATAACCTATAGTGGTTGATATGCGATAAAACCAAACCAAAGCAAACCTATTCATATTCATATAATATCTGACCCTTGATGAATATCAAATATTTTTGTGATCTTTTTCCAACTTATTGCGTTATTATGAAATTACGCAGATAAACAAATTACCGTAGTAGTCTGACAAGCTGCTTTGGTGCTGTGATATTCAATTTAGTTTTTATAATCCGTGCATCAACTGTTGGAACCGATGAATGATATAGCATTAATATTTGTATAACAGTTTCATCATTTTATCTCTGTGGTATATTTGTTAAATATGTTCACCAAACTGAAATCTAAGTCAGAAAAGCCGGTGGTAGTCGGCTGAAGTTATTGTAATCTTATACTCCATTCGTGCTAGTTTGTTGCATTTGCTTATGTGATTAACTGTTGAATCTATGTCTCCACAAAACTGTCGCATCTGTCACCGCATAACCGTCTCATCTGTCGCCACATAACCGTCTCCTCTGTCTCCACATAACCGTCTCATCTTTCTCCACATAACCGCTTCACCTGTCTCGACATAACCGTCGCATCTGTCTTCACATCATAGTCTCCTCTGTCACCGCATAACCGTCTCATATTTCTCCACATAACTGTCTCATATTTCTGCACATAACCGTCTCATCTGTCTATATAACCGTCCCATCTGTCTCGAAATAACCATCTCATCTGTCTCCACATAACCGTCACATCTTTCTCCATATAGCCGTCTCATCTGTCACCGCATAACCGTCTCATCTGTTTTCAAATAACCGTCTCCTCTGTCGACGCATAACCGTCTCATCTGTCACTGCATAACCGTCTCATCTGTCTGCCCATAACCGTCTAATTTGTATTCACATAACCGTCTCCTCTTTCGCCGCATAACCGTCTCATCTGTCTTCACATAACCGTCGCATCTTTTTCCACATAACTGTCTCTTCTATCTTCACATTACCGTCTCATCTGTCTCCAGATAACCGTCTCACCTCTCACCGCATAACCGCCGCATCTTTCTCCACATAACCGTCTCATCTTTCTCTACATAACTGTCTCATCTGTCTCCACATAACCGTCTCATCTGTCTCCACATAACCTATTTTTGCTATTTTATTGCGTATTATCAGTTTTTGTTTCAATATAACTGATCCGTATGATAATTCTTTTATATCATTTTAGTCCTCCTGAATTTTTCATAAAAACGTCAACTGATCATCTTTCACAATCGTTTGAATGACAATAAGTCTCTTCAGGTCTCCAGAACTCCCTTCAGTATTCTGGCTGATCTCCAGAATGCTGTGGTCTATATGGTATCGATTCTTTCTCTGATTTCTGATTCCACTTACCTGTTTCCACTTCCTTTGGAACCGCTCCCAACAAACCACTTATTATTTTTATCACCGTCTTCTTCATATCCTACTGTTCGTTCAGCTCACTTGCAACATTCATGTATCTGTTTTTTTCATTTTCCCTCAGTGGTCCACTAAAGAACCAAAATCCACTATATGACGAATTCAACTCTAGTTCTAATAATCTTTAGGGATCCGATTGTAAGTCTCAGAAATTTTATGATTATTATTTTCTATGACATTTTGGTTTGTGCATATAATTTATTATTTGAATGGTAAAATTTCAATCCATTGCACAATTCTGACTGGATAATTTTAAAATCCAATCATACCTCTCTCTCGTACTCTTTTGGTGCTAGTTTGCTGTTTTCGCTTTTTGTGGAAATAACTCTTTATAGCCATCAGCACATTATTATTATTTTTCACTCATTACAGCTTTTTCCATCAGCGTTAGCCGATGGTTTTTCACTGGGGTTTGAGTGACAGCAGTTCTCCAGGATTCTTTTCAGTATTCTGGCCGTTCTCAATAATGCTGTCGTTTGGATGGTCTCCACCCGTCCGCCAACTTCCAAGTCATCTAGTCCCTTTAGTAATCCTTTTGTTACTGTTCCAAACGCACCAATTACAATTGATATAATTGTCACCAGCATGTTCCATAGTTTTTTCAATTCCCTAGCAAAGTCGAGGTACTTATCTCTCTTTTCACATTCTTTCAGATTCATTCTGTGGTCAGCCGGGACAGCAAAGTCGACAATTTTGCAAGTTCTCTTCTTTTTGTTTATTATTATTAGGTCTCGTCTTCTGGCCGAGATTAGGTGATCCATGTGTATGTCAAAGACCCATAGGAGTTTATGTGTGTCATTTGTAGGACAGATGCTCGTTTGTGCATATACCATTTATTTATGTGGTCAAATTTAAATTTCTTGCACATCTCCCAGTGGATCACTTTGCTGACCCAAACATGTTTAGTCTTATATTCCTTCAGCGCTAATTTGTTGCATTCGTTTATTATGCGATCGATGGTTTCATCTCTGTCACTGCATAGTCTACATTTGCTATTTTATTGCATCCTGTCTATTCTCGCTTTGATATAATTGTTTTTTATGGCCATGTTTTATGCTGCTATTAGGAGAGATTCTATTTCTCTCTTAAAGTTTCCTTTTCTAAGCCATGTCCAGGTTTTGTTGTTTATCCCTTGCGGGTTTTTCACGTCAGTGTTTGTTGATGGTCTTTTATTGGAGTCTAACTACAAGTCTCATCAGGTCTTTATGACTCTTTTCGGTATTCTCACCGATCTTAACAATACTTTGGTCTGGATTGTCGCGATCCTTCCCATGATTTTCTGCTGCCCACGTTTTTTTTTTTCAAGCTTTTGTGGATCGTTCTATGAATATGGATGACGATTGACATCACCATCACCTTCATTCGCCTGTCTTTTGTGAAGTTTTTGTATTTTACTTCTTCCGAGTGTTTCACACCTGCGTGAACTGATGAACTTTCACTGGAGTCTGAGTGACGGCAAGTTTCCTCATCTCTCCAGAACTTTTCTCTGTATTTTAAGCGATCTTAACAATCCTGAAGTTTTGATAGTCTCGGTTTGTCCTACAATTTTCAGTTCTTCAAGCCCTCTTTTCAAGCCTTTGGAGTCTGCGCCAAGCGTGTCAATCACAATTGATATCGCCGTCTCTCTTATCTTCCACAGTGTTATTACTTCCAAGTTTTTTTCGCTCTTTTATTTTTATTTTATTTTTACTCTGTGATATGTTGGGACAGCTATATCGGCTTTGCGACAGGTCTATTTTTCGTTATCACTAGATCTAGTCTTCAGGTTGGGATCAAGTAATTTGTTTGTATTTCAAAATACTAAAGAATTTTAGAGGCCTCATTGTTCAGGATGGATTCTGCATTGTGCATAAACCATTTGGTAGTACGGTCAAATTTCAATTATTGAGGATCACATTCCTCATCCAGTCGTGTCTAGTCTAATACTCTTTTTGCACTAATTTGTTGAATACGCTTTTTATGCAATTAATCATTTTGTATCTGTCACTGTATAACCTACATTTGCTTTTCTGTGTGCGTTTTATCTATATTTGTTTTAACATAGTCGGCACTTATGGCGTAATTTTGTGCTGCAATTAGAAGAGATTCAGTTTCTCTCTTACGGATTTACTTTTAGCTATGCCAAAGTCTTCTTGTGTGAGATTTCACTAGTTTGTTGCTTGAAGTATCCATACAGTTGTTTTTCTTTCTATTTCTGTTTCCAATGTAATTGTTATTTTTCTTGTCTTTATGTTGTCAGTGCTATTACAGGCAGCTGTGCCTTCATTATTTGTATGGGTTTCTACTGTAAGTATAAATTACACCGGTGACCCCGAATAATGTCGACTTGTCAGAGCCGACGCAGCAAGTTAAGATTTGTGAGTCTTTCTGTCAAAATGCCTGTCAGTAGTATTTTTGTGGTTTCAAACGAGGAGCTGGCTCGGGCAAACACAGAAACAAGAGGTTTATTTATTTGAAGACCTACTTGCGATTGCCAATTTCAGGCTTACTGTTTTTATTACTCATGAACATAGGTCTGAAAGATGAAAACGTAGATATACTGCAAGAATTTTTATTAGTGACGGAAGTCCTATGAGAATAGTTCTTTAAAAAGCCTCAGCGCTTCTGGTGAACTTCTCTTTTTAGTCCAGGTGCGATACGTAGAGTCTCTACGTGAGTCCTGAATCGCAAAAAATAGTCAAAAAAAAGCATCAACAACTATTTTTATCCTGCTAAAGATTGAATTCTTCTCGCTCTCAGTTAAAAAAGAAAAACGGTAAATACCAGTGTTATTAATGACCAAAGTGCTTCCAGCCGGTGTTCAGCCTTGAAAATGAGTGTACGCCGACGTGAACAGACACAACTTTGAAATAGTCGAGAGAGAGAGAAAAGAAGAAGAAGAAGAAGAAGAAGAAGAAGAAGAAGAAGAAGAAGAGTGCGCGACCGAAAATAAATTAGTACCTATCAGATCATCAAAACTTAAGTGTGAAATCTTATTACGATTGATTTATTTAATGATTATTTCGCTATTGCAAATGCCTTAATGATGAGAATACGTGCAAACACTTGTTTGTTACGTTTTATGGTTTGGCTTCTTAGTTTTATCATATTTACCCAACCCCTCCACTCGGGCAGGATATGACACTAGGTCATTTTTAAGCGGAGTTTAACAGGTTTGAATTCAGAGTTATCCTTCTCCTAGACTAGTTGCCTTACCAAGCCTGAAGAACATAGTCTGCCCTACTATTTACCCATAGCTGGAGGGAGATTCATACCTTTCCCAAGGGTATTAGTGCTATGTGAAATGCAATCAGTTTCGTCCAGGAATTGAACTCGTGTCGCTGTGTCCATTTCCTACGACGATAACCATTATACCACGTGTTTCCTTGTTTTATGTCATATCAACCTTCATGGGTTATTTAATGCCAACGCCATCCGTCTAGAATGACTGTAGTGATACCATATAACCTACAGTTGGTGAGATAAAGAGGTTCATATCTTTCTCAAGAGTATTTATTCGAAAGTGAACATAATAGCGTGAATAGATTGAGAACTCACTTATTCGCGGCCTTTGTCCAGCACTTTAGCCATTTCACTCGGGGATTCCTCTGCAAAGATTCTGTCGAAAAAGTCAAGGTCGTCACAGTAAGGGCGTCAAAGAAGACACTAAATTACAAACCAAAAGCTTTTTATTAGGGGTTATATATAACCAAACTTAACAAAACTAGGAAAGGTAAAATCTTATGCGTAAAGGAGAAACATATTAATGGAAGATATATAGTTGCCAAGAATTTTGTCACGGAAATAGTTTTAAATTCTAGATTTCAATTAGAGCCAATTTTAAAAATATATGTGAAGATAGTCTTGATGCTTTTTGAACGAAATTTGTTTGGCAAAAGACAGGTTTGTTCTAGTGCAAAAACTTCCACATTTACAGGCTCCAATCTCATCCGAGACTTTTCTTATTTTCTGAACAGAATATTAATCTCAAAGGGAAGAAAATATTGATATGAGGTACAATAAAAGAAGTACAGCTTTGAAACTTCATACAATATCAAAAGAGACATTACACAGATGATAGAAATAATGAACAACCTCATAGAATGTCAAATTAGATGATTGGATAAGATTAATTCTTGCGATATAATAAGACCTCAAATTTTTTTATACCTATAGGTTAGGGAATTGCCTTCATTCTACGTTAATATTTATGTTTTCAAGGAGGTGTCTTTTAAGAATATTTTTCGAATGGTCCTATCGAGGGGAGTAAGTGTGTTAATATATTTCCCAAAATTATTTGTGAAAATGGGAATGTAACAACTCGACCGGAATTCAAACTTTAATGAGTACCCCTCGGGTACTCCCTCCAGTTACTCTACAAAGTTGGTTTTGGCATTATATAACCCAGAAAAGTTAATTTGCCGTTAAATAAAGAAGCCAAAACCAATCAGATACTGTTTAGTTTTATAGCCAGGACACCCCTTTTTTGGAGATGGGTTTTTAAAGACAGTGGATTCTAAACCCTTTCACTGGGTAAGGGTTGAATATCAAGAAATCATTGACGTCTCATTCATCTTTTCTTGAAAATACAGCTTCTTCTTTTGTCCCACCTTTTGTATATAAAGCTTCTTTTTGATCCCACCTCGTAAGGTTAAAGAAATAACATGATATATTCATAGATATTACTCAGTTCCTTTTTATTTTATTTTATTTATATATATATTTACTTTTTTTTGGCACAGAACTTGTTTTTCTTTGTCCCGATGATTTCGCGTTAACCGGTGCTTGAAACATGAGTGAAACGTGATTCAAATACTAAATACACTGTTTTTAAATAAGGTTTGCAAACGAAAGATTTCGTTGTAGATTGCTTGGAAGTTTTAGAAATTATGACGTTAACCATGTGTTGTGGTTAACGATCATTTTTTTATATTTGAATGCAATAAAAATAACGATGTTTCCTTTAAAACACATATATTCACTGAATTTCAAACGTTCAAAATTTCACTGTCATCTGCAATGCTTCAAAATGTTTATAGATTTTTTTTTTAAAAAGTGAGGCTTAGAACACAAAATATATCCTGGGCAGGTGATGAAATTGCATCTTCAAAGTAAGCTTCAAGATATAAAGAATTGTGGTGAGTGAAGTGACCTTTCAATATCTTTACTTTCAACACCACTCTGACCAGGCATGGTGATACGAGTTAGGGTCGTAAAATATATCAGTTTAGCCGTAAGCTGGATAGGATCAGGGATTTAATACCTGTCAGTAAACGCTACACGATAAAAAAGGGTATTTTTAATCAGTTTAAGCCGCACTTTTCTTTGTTTACTCTTTAGAGGGGTATAAGCCCAGTAAAAATATTTTAAATCCAGTGGTTAGGTAATGGTTCAAGATTTCTGAATAGAGTAAAATACCCCTTTACTGCTATTACTGCCTGGACTATTCTGACCCAGAGTGGTAGTGCCTGAAGGGATTACATCTAAGTGGTAAATATATCATCATCACAATCATCATCATGTCGTGCCGCTAGCACGGTTATCCCTGACACTCTCTCGCCATTTCTTCCTATCATTCATCGCCTCTGGCAGGTCTTTAGAGCTACATCCCATATCCTCACATAGCTGCTGTATGTATGTTCGAGCTAGTGGTCCTGTTTTTGCCTGGCCATATGTGGGGGTTCATAGGAGTACATCACTTATGAGCTCGTCCTTGCATTTCCAGCAGTGTCCTGCATGTCTGGTTCATATAGCTTGGATAGTTTTCGTGATGGGAGGCAGGTGGCGGTATAGTTGGTGCCTTGTGGGGTGCCTTGTGGGGTGCCTTGTAGGATTTGTTCAATATTGCTCGCAACATTCTTGTGTAATTGCCGTCTCGCTTCTTCTCCAGCCGTTTAGTTAGCGTCCAAGTAGTTTATTCATATAGCAGTATCGACACGACCGCTGCCTGGAAGAAACTGAGTTTCATTTTATCAGTCAGGTTTGATTTCCATAGGATCGAAAGCCTATCGATAGCTGCCCATGCCTTCGTTAGCCGTGTGTCGATGTCTTTTTCGGTTGATGAGACGCTGCTTCCTAGGTAAGTGAATTTGTCTACCAGTTTCAGAGAGGTTCCGTCAAGTGTGGAAAAGTCACCTGTTTGATTATAGCAGATAGGTCAACTGTATCCTTTGGAAGAAATAGGACTCCACTAAAAAATGTAACCTGGAGTGGTAGCACCTATTTTACAGTTTATCTGCTAGTCACAAAAAAGAGTGCCTTGTGTACGGCACTAAAGTGTAATCGGTCGGGGCAATAGAATACATTGACTGCTTCTCTGCAGAGGGGTAAGACATCCCCATCGAGTGTCCTGGTTATGACACAAAATCATCTGATTGTAGGTTCTTTTCGTACTGTTTTAAAGAACACGAGGTACCCTTTCATTGCCATTAATCCCTGTCCATTTTGAGCAAGAATGGTATTACCTCATAGGATCTCCACTATGGGTCGAATAGAATTGTTTGACCATTTAACAATGTGCAAACAAATGATTGATGTTTAATTAAATTGCTGGTATCACGTAAAAATATTAGAACCATTTGAATGTGCACAAAGGAAAGAAGTATTATTATTGTTAACTAACAATACTTAAAACTACTTCACTGAGTGCAAATAAACGATTAATATTTAAAGAAAATGTGAACGTTATATAGCAATTTTGAAACAATTTGACTGTGGACAAACAATAGCAATACTTGTGTGCAAAGAAAGTTGCTCTAATTCATTTAGAAATAAGATTATCAACGAACTATTCAAGTATCAACCATAAATGAATAACCATTTAATTGTATAAACAAATAATTGAGAGGAAGAACCAGTTAGCGTCTCAGTTATATTTTATAGGAAAATTTTGACCATTTTGTATAGAAATAATTTAGATTAAATTTCTCTATTAAATACAGCATATGTTTGTATGCGGTTAATCCTATGAAATAATTAAAAAAAAACGATAAACACGTACTAAGTTGCAATGTCTCCGTTTTAAGAGTAGATGTTTTAGTATAGTTTAGAATTTTAAACATCATCTAAAAAAATTAACATCCAGATGGTAGGACCGTATCCCTGACAGAGAGGGGAAACCTTCCTGCGAAAAGGATAATCTCTCGGAATATAAATTTTCATTGATTTATACGGTCTATAAGCTCATCAAGTTTTAATTTATGTCTAAAGTTTTGGGAATTGTATGATTATATTTAAGTTTATGTACAGTTTCTAAAATTTTTTTTTAACTAGGTCCTAATGATTTTTAAACATTTATTTGACCAAATAAAACTAAACTGGGACTACAGCACTCTGTCAAAATGAAAGGCGTTAATTATAAATGGCAGGTCGTCGATTATATTGAAATCTAATCTCTGATAAAAAAAACGGGATTTTTCCAAACTGTAACAGCGTTCGTACTACTGTATGGATGAATACCTGCTATCTCACAAAAGGCACTAAGAAAAATCTATATAGGAACAACTCAAGAGCTATGAACATTTTTTGGCAAATCTAGGCGGCAGCACCCCACAAAAGAGAACTTATAATACTTAACGATTTCCTGTGGACGTATGAACACATCAATATTGGCCTACCAGCATAAACTTACATACATCTGTGTGCAGACACTGGACGATGTTCAGAAAACCTGCCAGGTGATTTTTATGATTGGATCGGATGGATTTGGAGACTCAAAAGACAACATATTAACAGTATGCACACCATGATGATGATGATGATGATGATGATTGTAAAAATGCATCAAAGTCTATTAAATCATGAAGACAGAGTATTTAGTTTAAGTATACATGTCGATTACCGGCTCATTTGCCTAGTGGATAGAGTGTTCGTCAGAGGTCCGGGAGACCTGGCTTCAATCCCACGTCACATCATACCAAAGACTTTAAAAATGGTACTTGATACCTCCTGGTGAAGTAGAGCAATCCCAGGAAATAAGTAGCGCCCTCCCCGACATCTCGGTATAATAGCTATTAAAAAAGCGAGCCTTCTGATCGCCCATGACTACAGTCACCAACTTTACTTTTATACATGTCAATAATCAATTTGTGAGGTGCCCGTAGTGTCATGGTTATCGTCGCAGGGAATGGACCCGGCGATGCGAGTTCAAATCCTGGACGAGCCTTATAGCATTTCACATAGCACTAATACCCTTGGGAAAGGTATGAATCCAATTATTCTCTGGGTAAATAGTAGGGTAAACTAGGTTCTTCAGCCTTGGTGAGGCAACTAGCCTTGGAGAAGGAAAACTCTGAAATCAAACCTGTTAAACCCCGCTTAAAAATTGACCTTGTGTCATATCCTACCCGAGCGGAGGGGCTGGGTAAATATCATTATCAATTTGTGAAGTAGATAAAAATTTAGAACGATTCAAGTGTATTTATAGGCTTTACTGATATACATATATATATATATATAGTTTGAAATATATATAAGATCATAGGCCGGTCAAGTAAGACTCATGAAATGTGACAAAATGATGTTTATTTCGTCTTGTTTGTGATCTGCTCAGTTCTTCCCTCAGTTATGCAGAGCTTGGATCTCGTTGGTAAGGATTTAGGAAGTCATCATAACTCATCTTTATGAACTTTTCAGCTCACCATCGTATATATATATATATATATATATATGTGTGTGTGTGTGTGTGTGTGTATGTGTTGTGTGTGTGTGTATATATGTGTGTGTGTGTATATATGTGTGTGTGTGTGTCTTCAATGTGAGATTAATGTGTATTTTAGCAGAAAATACTCTTGTATCCGTTTTTATCGAAAATATCAGACAAAGATTCGATGTTCAGTTTTTTATTTTGCTTTTCTTGATGGCGATGGAGTTGGGCAGTTTTCAAACAGTCTACATCCTCATTTGCGATACGCCAACGAGAAAAAACTGAATAAAAAGCTAAACACCAAATACTTGTCTGTTATTTACAATAAGATATGCCGACATCATATATATATATATATATAGAGAGAGAGAGAGAGAGAGAGAGAAAGAAAGAGAAAGAGAATCACCCCACCTTTTTTTTTACGTTTGAAAACTGATCTTTTGAAAATGCCATAGGTGATCTTCATATTGTTGACAAAAGGAAATTTACCTTCCTATGTTGATTTTAGTCTTGGGAAAGAAACATATGTCTTTGGAAATAAAAATTTGATTCTAGAAGGAATGATCTGACAGATGTTTGTGAAGGGGTTGTACATAAAACAAATTTCACCAAAATAAATGAATAAAACAAACTAAAATAAAATAAGTAATTTTTACCTAATATAAAAATGGATAATTTGTGATGGTGCATGCGAAATTCAGTCAATGTCAATTTACAAATAGGTAATCTTAGTCTAACGTGTTCAGTTGGGTTCTATGTAATGGCTGACCAAGTTGCAGCTAGTCATATCAATAGATTTTAATAGCTTATTACAGAAAAGTTTTGTATAAGTTATTTTCAACGTCAAGTTGATGTCTGCTTCGAAACATGCTCTGAAAATATTTAAATGGAGTTAGTAACTCTTATCTTTTATCCCTAAATATCAACAATAACTTAAACCACAAAGTATTTCATACTATTCTAAACTTAGTCTCATTCAAAGCCATTATAACGGGGCACCCGGTGAGGGTCAAAGTTTTTCGATTAGGTATTGTAAGCAGAATTGAAACATAAATTATCACTTTCATGTTGATGTCTAGATTACTCTTGCAAGAAGTAAAACATTGAGTCTTTGGGACGACGAACAGAGTGCAGCGTTAATTTTCCAATCTTTTCTATCGAAAATTAACATTCCAAGAAATAATAAACTGTGTTCCAATATTAGATAGCCATATTTTTTGAAGACGGTGGTCGTCCTTCTTCCTGCTGTTTTCCGCTTTTCCATATTATTTCTTTCTTCCTGACGGGCAAATTCTTAAAAAGGGCTCTTTTTTGTGTGCAGATATCGTTTTAACGTTTCAAAAAATACTCTTACACATTACCGACTTCGCGCAAAAGACTGGAATGGTTATTTCAACCACAGATGAAAATTAATGTTTGCCCCTTTCAATGTTTCTGGACTAAGTAATTTAAAGTTAAAATTTAACTTCTAATATATAAAACCTTAGTTGTCTGGCTAACCTTTTCACTGATTTCAAATGAATTAAACTGTAGATTACACTGACGTGGATATAACGATTCTTAAATGCAACAAATTAATTTTTTTTCAAAAATGCAACTCAACCCGCCAAAAGAAGATGAAATCAATCGATTATTTAATCCTGACACCCGGAGATTGTTGGTAAAATATTGGGAATTCTTTATTCGAGAGAAAGTGAAAAGTTTTTGAAATATTTCATACGCTTTAGTTTCAAGGAACAAGAGGATATCGAGTCATGGTGTGAAACACATCGACCAATGGGGCAGGAACAAAGACGATAAGACGATCAGAACGATAATCCATATACCCTTTGTACCGGCAAACCAACGGCTAGATTATCATCGGCAGCAACTCGCTTTGATGAGAGAGAAACTGTGAGAACCAGAGTTTTGTCAAAGTTGGGCAGCTTCGGACAGCCGAATAAGAGAAGACCAAGCCAGTTTGAACACCAGTCAATCAGTAAAGAGTCCTGATTGACGCATCGACTGTATCATTGATCGATCTAAGATACACGACCGGGGAAGGTATATATATATAGATGTATGTATATATATATATATATAGAGAGAGAGATTTATATATATGGGGAAAAAGTAGATTTTAGTGATTCTGAGAAATGATAAAAATAAATGAAAAAAAAAAATGGATTAATCAAACACTTACAATGGGTTTTGTGGTAATATTTCGTTCTTTATTAACAGAAGAACCCCAGCAAACTAAATATTTTTTTGCTTTTCAACATTTTAACAAATGAAGAAAAATAGGGAGAAAGTAAAAAGTATAAAGGGAGGGAAAGAATCTAAAGACAAGAAAGAGATAAGGAAAAGAACAAAGAAGGAAATAGATATGGGTGTGAGTGATACTGGTAGAGGGTAATTTGGTTCCGACTGAGACTGTCTAAGTAAATGAAGTTCTTTTGAAAATAAAGAACGAAATATTACCATTAAACGAGTTGTAAATGTTTGAGGTACCCACTTTCCACTTATTTTTATTATATATATATATATATGTATGTGTGTGTGTATGCGCGCGTGTATGTGTGTGTGTGTGTGTGTGTGTGTGTGTGTGTGTGTGTGTTTTCTACAGCTGTCTAAGACGTATTTCATTAGTTACACTTTTTTTTATTGATTTACAAGAAAACAAAGTTTTCAAAATACAACTAACTCATTGTTTCTCTCTTTCTCTCTTTCTCTCTCTCCCTCATTCACACATACACCCATGTGCGCAGACACACACATTAACACAGAAGCACACTCACTCACACACACACACACACACACATACATGCACACACATACACAGTTAAATTCCTACAAAAACATTTCCGTTGAGACCAAAGGTCAGATAAAATAACAGCCTTTGATCTTTGCAATAATGCATTATTTGAGGTTTATTTGGTAAAGACAAAAGTTTCTTTAGAAGACGTCAAAATGTATTTAACGATTTTTCTTTATTGAATGAACCAAAACGAAATCGCCGATACCAATCGACAATGTTAGGTGTAGTTTTAAAGATTTTCTGAAAAAAATGCAATGTTTCATCGAATTGTACCATGAATTCATCTTCATACAATTCCATCTTACGACAATCTAATCATATTCTCTATTTCCTTTCCTATGTCATCATATATATATATATATATATATATATATATGATGACATAGGAAAGGAAATAGAGACTACGATTAGATTGTCGTAAGATATATATATATATATATATATATATATATAAAATTAACTTAAATTTAACTTAACTTAAATTAATTTTATAAATGGCTCCACTTGTGTTGAGCACTTTAGTAATTGTAGCATTGCAGTATTCACGGAAGGTTTTTAGTTTTCTTTTGACCACTGACTGCGTATTCTTGATTTTTTTCAAGGGGCGGACGACATTGGCCTTTTCTTTCTTTTTGACCTATAATTTTTCCTTTTTCCCCCGGGCGGTGATTCGAGATACTTTTATCTCTTCCTGGCGTTTTTTTTCTGGTACCATGAATGCTGGTAGATATTAGATTAGTAAATATATATATATATATATATATATATGATGACATAGGAAAGGAAATAGAGAATACGATTAGATTGTCGTAAGATGGAATCTATATATATATACTGTGGCGAAAGCGGGAAAAATCACTTATAACGAAAAAGCGTTCGTGTCCCGTGGCGCTCGAGGGAAGAAAAAGTAAACCTTTGAATCTATCCTTTTAGTTAATTAAATTAGGGTAAATGTAAGCACGGTTCAATTGTCAAAAAACATTTCTATTTCAAGATATTCAGTTCAGCATAAGTATGCTGGTAGTTCTATTTAACTCATAGATAGGGCTCTATCAGGTGCTACCACGCCGGGCCAGAGTTGACCTGGGAGCAATGGCAATGAAGGGATGCTCCGTATTCCCCTAGGCCCCAGCATTACTGGGACCTCACCATCAGACTGTTTAGTTTCATATCCAGGACACTTGTTGGGGGGGGAGTTCTTACCCCTCTGCAGAGAAGCAGTCGGTGTATTCTACAGCCCCAGCCGACTGGTAAACCTATAAACTTAAGTATTTTTCAGTGGGCTTTTGAAAAAGTCGAATATAAGTGTAGAAAAAAAAGTTGAGATAAAGATTTGATATTTTCTCCCGAGAAATGTGATATTGTTTGATTATACTTTTGACGTATATCAGCTTTGACTTTCCGCTTCTTGCACTCGATTGATCACATGCTTTTTCTTCAGAGATAAATTTTAGGCTACGTATTATAAGCATATATATGGTTGCGGTTATTGAAAAACTTCTTTTATTTGATCTAATATATTTCTCTTCTTCCAGGCAGCGGTCACATCGATACTGCTATATGGATGCACTACATGGACGCTAACAAAACGGCTGGAGATGAAGCTAGATGGCAATTACACAAGAATGCTGCGTGCAATCCTGAACAAGTCCTGGCAGCAACACCCCACAAGACACCAACTGTACGGCCACCTGTCCCCTATCACGAAAACTATTCAAGTTAGACGAACCAGACATGCAGGACACTGCTGGAGAAGCAGAGATGAACTCATAAGAGATGTAATCTTATGGATCCCCACACATGGCCGCGCAAAAGCAGGACGACCAACTCGAACGTACATTCAGCAGCTATGTGAGGATACAGGATGTTGTCCTGAAGACCTACCTAGGGCGATGAACGATAGGGAGGAGTGGCGAGAGAGGGTCAGGGATATCCGTGCTACCAGCGCGATATGATGATGATGATGATATATATGTCTACGCTAAACAAATACTTATTGCCCAGTCGGCTGGGGCTATAGAATACACCGACTTCACCTTTGCAGAGGGGTAAGATCCCCTAATGTGAGTTCCTGATATGACACTAAACAATCTGATGGTGATGTCAAGTAATGCTGGGGCTTTGGAGAATGCCGAGCACCCCTTCATTGCCATCACTCCCAGGTCCACTCTTGCCCGGCGTGGTAGCACCTAATAGGGTCCTATCTATAAGTACGCCGTTAGTTCTATTTAACCAATAGAACTAACGGCGTACTTATGCTAAACTTAATTTTTTCATCAAACTGAATAGCTTGAAATAAAGGTTTTTCACTCTTAAACTGTACTTACATTTAAACTGCGTACTTATGCTAAACTGAATTGTTTGAAATGGAACTATTTTCATGAAAATGGATTTGTCGTTAAATAACCTACACAGGTTGATATGCCATAAAACCCAACCAGCCAACCAACCAATCAATCACTTATATATATATATATATATATATATAATCAAATGAATCCTCAAACGACATCACACAAGACCGACGCTAGAGAGTTAGAATTTCCTATCTTTGTCCAAATAAATCATATAATAATTATCATATTTGTTTTTGATGGCATACCAAACTGCGTGGGGATGTCTTCTTGGTGTTATGGCTAAAGCACTGGACTGCAGTATCGTAATAAGCGAGTTCGAACTCCAGTCTCGCCATTACATTCACTTTTGGACAAATACCTTTGGGAAAAGTATGAGCCCCTCCTATCCTCATAGAATCACTACTGTTCTTCTGGAAGAATAGTTCTTGCATTAAATAGCCTACAAAGGTTGATATACCATTAAACAAAGAATTATATCCATCGAAACTGCCTGGCTTAATTATTGCTAGAGCCATCCTTGTAGAATACCAGCAATGATACTATTTAACCTACAACTGGTAGAATAAGGAGGTTTTCCAAAGTTACAAGTCTGAAAACGAACATAAAAGCACAAATGGAGTGTGAAATCGCTTATAAAGATCTAGCAGGTCAGCGCTTTTGGCATAATATCAAGCGGATTCCCTACACCATATTCTGAGTTGAGTTTTATCATATATATGTACACACACGAACTCACACACACACACACACACACACACACACACACACATTCAAACACACACATACACACACACACACACACACACACACACAAAGACATGTACTTATTTGACAAGTTTGCTGGGGCTATAGAATACACCGACTGTATCTCTGCAGAGAGCAAAGACCCCACCCCGCAACGGTTATCCTGGATATGATACAAAACAATCTGATTGTAAAGTTCCAGTAATACTGGGGCTTTGAGGAACGCAGAGTACCACTTAATTGCCATTGCTCCCTGGTCTCCTCTGTCCCGGAGTGGTGCACCTTATAGGGTCCTATTAATGGGTCATATAAAACTAAACTGCGTACTTATGCTTAAATTATTTGTTTAAAATGGAACTATTTTAGAATGTTAACTGAATTATTTGAAATAGAACAGTTTTAATATTTAACCAAAAACTATACTTATTCTAAACTGAATTATTTGAAATAGAACAGTTTTGATATTTAACCAAAAACTATACTTATTCTAAACTGAATTATTTGAAATAGAACAGTTTTGATATTTAACCAAAAACTATACTTACTCTAAACTGAATTGTTTGAAATAGAACAGTTTTGATATTTAACCAAAAACTATACTTATTCTAGACTGAATTATTTGAAATAGAACAGTTTTGATATTTAACCAAAAACTATACAGTTTCTAAACTGAATTATTTGAAATAGAACAGTTTTGATATTTAATCAAAAACTATACTTATTCTAAACTGATTTATTTGAAATAGAACAGTTTTGATATTTAACCAAAAACTATATTTACTCTAAACTGAATTATTTGAAAAAGAACCGTTTTGATATTTAACCAAAAACTATACTGATTCTAAACTGAATTATTTGAAATACAACAGTTTTGATATTTAACCAAAAACTATACTGATTCTAAACTGAATTATTTGAAATAGAACAGTTTTGATATTTAACCAAAAACTATACTTATTCTAAACTGAATTATTTGAAATAGAACAGTTTTAATATTTAACCAAAAACTATACTTATTCTAAACTGAATTATTTGAAATAGAACAGTTTTGATATTTAACCAAAAACTATACTTATTCTAAACTGAATTATTTGAAATAGAACAGTTTTGATATTTAACCAAAAACTAAACTGATTCTAAATTAAATTATTTGAAATACAACAGTTTTGATATTTAACCAAAAACTATACTTATTCTAAACTGAATTATTTGAAATAGAACAGTGTTGATATTTAACCAAAAACTATACTTACTCTAAACTGAATTATTTGAAATAGAACAGTTTTGATATTTAACCAAAAACTATACTGATTCTAAACTGAATTATTTGAAATAGAACAGTTTTGATATTTAACCAAAAACTATACTTATTCTAAACTGAATTATTTGAAATTGAAAAGTTTTGATATTTAACCAAAAACTATACTTATTCTAAACTGAATTATTTGAAATCCAACAGTTTTGATATTTAACCAAAAACTATACTTATTCTAAACTGAATTATTTGCAATAGAACAGTTTTGATATTTAACCAAAAACTATACTTATTCTAAACTGAATTATTTGAAATAGAACAGTTTTATTATTTAACCAAAAACTATACTGATTCTAAACTGAATTATTTGAAATAGAACAGTTTTGATATTTAACCAAAAACTATACTTATTCTAAACTGAATTATTTGAAATACAACAGTTTTGATATTTAACCAAAAACTAAACTGATTCTAAACTGAATTATTTGAAACAGAACAGTTTTGATATTTAACCAAAAACTATACTTATTCTTAACTGAATTATTTGAAATTGAAAAGTTTTGATATTTAACCAAAAACAATACTTATTCTAAACTGAATTATTTGAAATAGAACAGTTTTGATATTTAACCAAAAACTATACTGATTCTAAACTGAATTATTTGAAATAGAACAGTTTTGATATTTAACCAAAAACTATACTTATTCTAAACTGAATTATTTGAAATAGAACAATTTTGATATTTAACCAAAAACTATACTCATTCTAAACTGAATTATTTGAAAAAGAACAGTTTTGATATTTAATCAAAAACTATACTTATTCTAAACTGAATTATTTGAAATAGAACAGTTTTGATATTTAACCAAAAACTATACTTATTCTAAACTGAATTATTTGAAATACAACGGTTTTGATATTTAACCAAAAACTATACTTATTCTAAACTGAATTATTTGAAATAGAACAATTTTGATATTTAATCAAAAACTATACTTATTCTAAACTGAATTATTTGAAATAGAACAGTTTTGATATTTAACCAAAAACTATACTTATTCTAAACTGAATTATTTGAAATAGAACAGTTTTGATATTTAACCAAAAACTATACTTATTCTAAACTGAATTATTTGAAATAGAACAGTTTTGATATTTAACCAAAAACCATACTGATTCTAAACTGAATTATTTGAAATAGAACAGTTTTGATATTTAACCAAAAACTATACTTATTCTAAACTGAATTATTTGAAATAGAACAGTTTTGATATTTAACCAAAAACTAAACTGATTCTAAATTAAATTATTTGAAATAGAACAGTTTTGATATTTAACCAAAAACTATACTTATTCTAAACTGAATTATTTGAAATAGAACAGTGTTGATATTTAACCAAAAACTATACTTACTCTAAACTGAATTATTTGAAATAGAACAGTTTTGATATTTAACCAAAAACTATACTGATTCTAAACTGAATTATTTGAAATAGAACAGTTTTGATATTTAACCAAAAACTATACTTATTCTAAACTGAATTATTTGAAATTGAAAAGTTTTGATATTTAACCAAAAACTATACTTATTCTAAACTGAATTATTTGAAATAGAACAGTTTTGATATTTAACCAAAAACTATACTGATTCTAAACTGAATTATTTGAAATACAACAGTTTTGATATTTAACCAAAAACTATACTTATTCTAAACTGAATTATTTGAAATAGAACAATTTTGATATTTAACCAAAAACTATACTTATTCTAAACTGAATTATTTGAAACAGAACAGTTTTGATATTTAATCAAAAACTATACTTATTCTAAACTGAATTATTTGAAATAGAACAGTTTTGATATTTAACCAAAAACTATACTTATTCTAAACTGAATTATTTGAAATACAACGGTTTTGATATTTAACCAAAAACTATACTTATTCTAAACTGAATTATTTGAAATAGAACCATTTTGATATTTAATCAAAAACTATACTTATTCTAAACTGAATTATTTGAAATAGAACAGTTTTGATATTTAACCAAAAACTATACTTATTCTAAACTGAATTATTTGAAATAGAATAGTTTTGATATTTAACCAAAAACTATACTTATTCTAAACTGAATTATTTGAAATAGAACAGTTTTGATATTTAACCAAAAACCATACTGATTCTAAACTGAATTATTTGAAATAGAACAGTTTTGATATTTAACCAAAAACTATACTTATTCTAAACTGAATTATTTGAAATAGAACAGTTTTGATATTTAACCAAAAACTAAACTGATTCTAAATTAAATTATTTGAAATAGAACAGTTTTGATATTTAACCAAAAACTATACTTATTCTAAACTGAATTATTTGAAATAGAACAGTGTTGATATTTAACCAAAAACTATACTTACTCTAAACTGAATTATTTGAAATAGAACAGTTTTGATATTTAACCAAAAACTATACTGATTCTAAACTGAATTATTTGAAATAGAACAGTTTTGATATTTAACCAAAAACTATACTGATTCTAAACTGAATTATTTGAAATACAACAGTTTTGATATTTAACCAAAAACTATACTTATTCTAAACTGAATTATTTGAAATCCAACAGTTTTGATATTTAACCAAAAACTATACTTATTCTAAACTGAATTATTTGCAATAGAACAGTTTTGATATTTAACCAAAAACTATACTTATTCTAAACTGAATTATTTGAAATAGAACAGTTTTGATATTTAACCAAAAACTATACTTATTCTAAACTGAATTATTTGAAATAGAACAGTTTTGATATTTAACCAAAAACTATACTGATTCTAAACTGAATTATTTGAAATACAACAGTTTTGATATTTCACCAAAAACTATACTTATTCTAAACTGAATTATTTGAAATAGAACAATTTTGATATTTAACCAAAAACTATACTTATTCTAAACTGAATTATTTGAAACAGAACAGTTTTGATATTTAACCAAAAACTATACTTATTCTAAACTGAATTATTTGAAATAGAACAGTTTTGATATTTAACCAAAAACTATACTGATTCTAAACTGAATTATTTGAAATACAACGGTTTTGATATTTAACCAAAAACTATACTTATTCTAAACTGAATTATTTGAAATAGAACAATTTTGATATTTAATCAAAAACTATACTTATTCTAAACTGAATTATTTGAAATAGAACAGTTTTGATATTTAACCAAAAACTATACTTATTCTAAACTGAATTATTTGAAATAGAACAGTTTTGATATTTAACCAAAAACTATACTTATTCTAAACTGAATTATTTGAAATAGAACAGTTTTGATATTTAACCAAAAACCATACTGATTCTAAACTGAATTATTTGAAATAGAACAGTTTTGATATTTAACCAAAAACTATACTTATTCTAAACTGAATTATTTGAAACAGAACAGTTTTGATATATAACCAAAAACTATACTTATTCTAAACTGAATTATTTGCAATAGAACAGTTTTGATATTTAACCAAAAACTATACTTATTCTAAACTGAATTATTTGAAACAGAACAGTTTTGATATATAACCAAAAACTATACTTGTCCTAAACTGAATTATTTGAAATAGAACAGTTTTGATATTTAACCAAAAACTATACTTATTCTAAACTGAATTATTTGAAATAGAACAGTTTTGATATTTAACCAAAAACTATACTGATTCTAAACTGAATTATTTGAAATACAACAGTTTTGATATTTCACCAAAAACTATACTTATTCTAAACTGAATTATTTGAAATAGAACAATTTTGATATTTAACCAAAAACTATACTTATTCTAAACTGAATTATTTGAAACAGAACAGTTTTGATATTTAACCAAAAACTATACTTATTCTAAACTGAATTATTTGAAATAGAACAGTTTTGATATTTAACCAAAAACTATACTGATTCTAAACTGAATTATTTGAAATACAACGGTTTTGATATTTAACCAAAAACTATACTTATTCTAAACTGAATTATTTGAAATAGAACAATTTTGATATTTAATCAAAAACTATACTTATTCTAAACTGAATTATTTGAAATAGAACAGTTTTGATATTTAACCAAAAACTATACTTATTCTAAACTGAATTATTTGAAATAGAACAGTTTTGATATTTAACCAAAAACTATACTTATTCTAAACTGAATTATTTGAAATAGAACAGTTTTGATATTTAACCAAAAACCATACTGATTCTAAACTGAATTATTTGAAATAGAACAGTTTTGATATTTAACCAAAAACTATACTTATTCTAAACTGAATTATTTGAAACAGAACAGTTTTGATATATAACCAAAAACTATACTTATTCTAAACTGAATTATTTGCAATAGAACAGTTTTGATATTTAACCAAAAACTATACTTATTCTAAACTGAATTATTTGAAACAGAACAGTTTTGATATATAACCAAAAACTATACTTGTCCTAAACTGAATTATTTGAAATAGAACAGTTTTGATATTTAACCAAAAACTATACTTATTCTAAACTGAATTATTTGAAATAGAACAGTTTTGATATTTAACCAAAAACTATACTGATTCTAAACTGAATTATTTGAAATAGAACAGTTTTGATATTTAACCAAAAACTATACTTATTCTAAACTGAATTATTTGAAATATCAACCTTTTATATTTACAAAATGGATTTGGCATTAAATAACCTTCAATGGTCGATATGCGGTAAAACCAAATCAAACATATGTACGCATATATTCATACACACACACACACATATATATATATAGAGAGAGAGAGAGAGAGAGAAATAGAGAGAGAGAGAGAGCGAAAGTGAGAGAGAGATAAAAAAAGTTGGGAGATAGACAATGTATTGTGGGTGTAATCCTTTAGTCTGAAGAATGCTATCTGATCAAGTTAAAAATTTAATATAAAAGAAGACAAATGGATAAAATGTCTGAAAACATGCATCATTTGGATTTGATATGAAACTTAATCAGACGACCTTGGAAAGAACAAAAATGTAACAACCATATACAACTATGCAAGTAAATAAACTCAACAAATCGCTAGTGATTTGAATGGCAGCACCTTGAAATAACACAGTAGAAAAATCCATGCAAAATAATATACCAGTCAAGCCATAGCTCATTTAAAATAATAAAAGCCCATAAAATAGATGCTCTCACAAGATATATATATATATATATATATGGTCTTGAAGATTAATTGAAACCAAATTTAAACCATTTGTTTTGTGGGTTCAAAAAGTCATTTCCAGACAAAATATTGCTTGCATAAACGTCCTATCATCCTTTTTCTTTTCAGTTAAGCGGTGAACTGATTCCACTGCGAAAAGCCATAGAAAAATAGAATCATTCCGCCATAGTCATATTAGCACGCACCGGAAACTCTGCAAATGACATTGTTAAGTTGACGCCACTTCCTAAAGCAACAGTTTATCGTATTTAAAGAAGAGTCTACGGTCGATCAAAAAATTCTCAAACGCTTGATTGAAGCCAACCCACCCATATCCATGACCACTCTCGCAAGGAAACGCAATGTGTCCCTTTTCACAGAGTCTAGAGCAGTCAACAGGGACCTTGGCATGACAAGGTATGTTTAAAGACACCGTCACCTCCTAACAGCCAAGACCAAAGCCATCAGAACTGATGATGCCCAAATCTTGTCATTCATCAAGCATCAAGATGCAGGAAAAGCTCTTGTGTTTGTGGACGAGAAAAATGTCACTATGGACTCTGAGGTGAATCATAAAAATTCTCGTGTTATTGCATACAACTCATTTGACATCCCACCTATGTTTCAGACAAAAAATCCTGGCTTTATAATGGTATTCGATGCTGCAGCGAATGATGGAAGTGTCATGAATCTATATTTCCTTGCGGTTGGTTCGAAGATCGGGACAAAGAAGTATCTGGACATCTTGAAAACTTCTCTGTTATCGTGGATGGAGCAGAACTTTGGGTTTGACAATGTGCTGTTGATCTGGGATTCAGCACCAAGTCATACATCAAAAGCAACACTGGCGTTTTTTTGGTGAGGGCTGACATCTTCTAAGGAGCGGCCTTGATCACAATATTCTTGACTACTTTTTGCTGGGCATGCTTCAAGTAAGGACTATTGCTTCACCAAACTCAACCATCAAGAGTTTGAAGATGTTCATTGTGTTTGTAACATGCAAAATCAAAAGGGCGGGTATTGTTGCAGATGCAATACATGTAAAATGTACTTAGAATGTTCATAACATATATACATAGAACATAGGTCTCCCGAAACACGAAAAACACTTACGACTTCTTAGTTCAGGTACGAAACTTTTTATTACCTTTGAGTTTAAAGGTTTTTCGACATAAGGAGAGAGGCACAATCTTTCTATGCACCCACCACAAGGCCTCAGTGAGCAAGCGAAAGTCACCCTTCTTCTTCGGGCAGCAAGACTCAACTCCCTGACTTTTCTTCAAATCCCCCAAAATCCTCCGCGCATGTTTCCGGTGCATGACAACATTCACATCCCCAAGTCCTATCTGGGATTTTTATTTTGACATCTCTGAATGATACATCCTCCCCGCGCACGCGCGTGAACAACTGCGTTCCTGTTGCACCTAACTAACCCATGCGCTAAGCGAAAAGGTTCTCAGCCTAACTAAACCGAAAGGCAAGATATATGAAACGAAATCCCTCAGCTATTATATTACATACAGTTTTGTTCTCTTGTGGAGACAGTAAATGTAGTAGAAGGCGGTCATATAGAGTGATGAATGTTTGTGCGCTAATACATATCAGATTCATGTTACATCGATGTATTATTATTACGTTAGTAAAAAAAATATGTTGTATTATTCCGAAAAACCGTTACAATTTACCTGCAAGACCCCTCGGATATATATATATATATATATATATATATATATATAACATCAAATGGATAAACTTTGATCCGACAAATTTCTTCAGACTAAAAAATATGTTACACTAAGAATACATTTTCATATGGTATCTTAACTCCTTTAAACAACTATCACAAAAATTACCTTTTTAATTAAGTTTTTAAAGAAACTGCCAAAAACTTTCTAAAAAATATTTCCTTTCTTTTCCAAAAATGTTTCT
>OY757922.1:9049053-9084053 GCA_963585895.1 Sepioteuthis lessoniana
TCCTAGACTAGTTGCCTCACCAAGGCTAAAGAACCTAGTCTGTCCATATCCTGCCACGATAACCATTACACCACAGGCACCTCCATAGAAATGTTTTTGACAATAAAACTGTGTAATCATGCTAAACTGAATTGTTTGAAATAGAAATGGTTATCCGAATAAAAAATAATTTGGCATTAAATAAACTATGCCATAAATCTCAAACAACCAAACAACGAACGAACCACTTTTTTATCATTAAGGGTTTTCGGACTATTGTCTTCATCTCTATTGTTATTTCAACAACGTTTCGACGGATATGTCCTCCGGCCTTCTTCAGGTGTTTGTCGAACTTGGGAACCTTCACGGGACTTCAAACTACATCCTTTATTGAATCTACGGGGGTCGCCTGTTCTGATTCCGTTAGCCATAACCGGGTACAAGTGTTAAGTACTCCTGTATTGTTACTCGCCTGTAGTGAGGATTGAACCTGCAACCTCCATATTACTGTCTCCTTAGAAGCTTAGGGAACCAATGCCTATAACCGTTATGCCATGTGTTCTGCTGGACCCGATTTGGACAAACACCTGAAGAAGGCCGGAGGATATATCGGCCGAAACGTTGTAGAAATAACAATAAAGATGAAGACAGTAATCCGAAAACCCTTACTGATAAAAATCAACAAGCTTCGTCTCAGACATTTAGACAACCAACAAACCACTGTTTCAAGATTAACCGTTGATGAGATTAATATATCAGTATCTTTAAAAAGAATAAGCATTGTAAAAATTATAGCCATTAACTTTATAGAAAGTGATCATTTATGGGTTGTGAATATGAGAATTTTCTATTCAGTAATATGAAATAATTAAATGAAAACATTGACCATATACGTAAAGTTCTTGAATCCCATGAACAGTAAATCGGCTGTAGCTTTGACTATGGAAAGTGCATTGTTATATACCATACCTATGAAGATTAATAAGTATGTCCCATTCCCCATCAATATGTTGGACACTATTGTGATAGGGGGTAATATGCTGATTAGAGTTTTACACCATTACTTTACCTTCTTCACGCCGCTGGTCAGTATTGTATTTTTTAAATTCTTTAAAGATTTCGGTTTCATTTCCAACCTCCATTTTGACTATTTCTCATTCAGTAAGCTTTGTTAAGTTACAACACATATAAAAAGTAGAAATCTGATCTCTCTAATGAAATAAACGAGAATTTTTCCAGAGTGTAATAGTGTGAGCTGTACTGAAAGTCTGAATCCCTTGGACTTTTACGAAACGCACAGAGAAATAGACAGAAACCTGCTTTAAACAGATCCTGTAAGCTGCACCTCACAAAATAGTAGCTGTACGACCACCTTATTTCTATCTTACAGACCATCCAAGTAAAACAAAAACACACGTTGGGCACATCTGATAACATAAGGATGAACACAAGAGTGAAGTTTTTCAACAAAATCCTACACAATGTCACAACAGGTTTAGTCGACCATTCATCAGCTGTGTTCGAACACTGCATGCAGTCTAGAGGACATAAGAAGAGCAAGGATCGATAGGAATGGATGACAAAAGAATCCATGTCGACATCATGCCTTAATGAAGATAATTATGATGATATAAAGTGACCATTTAACAGTAAAATTAGCGAAAACCATTTCATGCACAGGATTCAGTGTTCGGGAATTCCTGTTGCGTAGTGGTTGACGTAAGTTCGAAATCCAATCCCGCAATTGCGTTCAATTTCGCAATAATTCCATTAGAAAAAGTATAAAATCCCTGATTCCGGTAGATATAGTTTAAATAGTACAACCAATCTTCTACAGGGATGGGTTTGGTAATAAATAAGCTTGTAAGGATGATAGGTTACTAAACAAAGAAACTAAACTATTCGCAATTTTTGTTTTATGTATTTATAATAACGACCTAAATTTTGGAAATACTCACATTGTTTAAAATAAGGGAGGATATTTTATAGTCCAAACTCTTTTTTCCTGGTACAACTGAGGTTCATCTTCACAGCAAAACAAATTGTGGGACATGTAGAAGTCTGAGTCAAATCTGTTGAACTATTCATACTTTTCTTTCACTTTCACTTTCTGACTGTTCTGCTCCTTATTGGCAGGGTTTAGAATACTCTGACTGAATACCCTGAATCGGACTAAGACCACCCGAAAGAAAAAGTGTTCTGAGTATGTATATAAATTGCACACTGGAGAATGTGGCGTAACTGTGTATTACCATTTCTTCTTGGTCCACATTAATTCGGGGTGGTAGTACTGTTAGTGTTAGACTGTTTAAGGGTATAATTATTGGTCGCGCGTTCCACAAAACGGGCGAATATGGAACAAGGCTGAGTTTTAGGTGAGTCCAGGCGCAGGACTGTAGCGCCACTCATGCCTGGCAGGAGAGAAAATGAATCGGGCCCCGTCGAGATTTCCCTAAAAAGTGGCGCCTCAAGCGCCAGGCGATAAACCTTGCATGACCTAGTTGGCTTAGAGCCTTGAAGGCGCCCCTCTGAGGCTCATAGAATGGGTCAGTCCAGACCTACATAGATACTACTGCTGGGGTTTCCCGGCAGTCTTCTCAACCAATTCAGACCGACCAAAAACCCACAAAAACACAATCCCAAACCAACCGAAACGGCTGGTCAGGAAAAGGTTCAAGACGTACATAACATGGTTCATTTTAGTCATTGACTTGCCAGTCAGCATCAAGACACACTTGCGAAGGAGATTGACTAATCTGCGACGGCTAGAAGCTTATAAGATCTGCAGAAAAATAATCCTCATTCATTATTGTTCAACAGTTTTCTACTGGCAAGACGTATCTTTTGTACTAAAGATCTCGTAACTGGAGTAGAAAATGATATCCGATTTCTAATAATTGATTTGTTAAAGTTATTCATATTCGATATGGCTGTGTGTAAGAAAAAAAGCCTTATAACAAATAACTACACAAAACATGTCAGTATAAATACGACGTCCTAACGTCTTAGCATAGATTAACCCTTGAAGGATTGATATGCCATTAAACTCAATCAATAATTCTTATTGTTATTTTTTATTTTTATCAATTCTTATCGCTATTGGAAACTTTTTTTGAGCAGTGACTGATGTGGACCTGGGTTGTTGGAATCGAATTCAGCTTGGTTTGTTTTTATGACATATCAAACAGAGAAGGTTATTCAATGCCAAATACATTTTTATACATATGAATAGTTCTATCTTAAAGAATTCATTTTTGCATAAGTGCAGTTTAAATGTCAAAAACAGTTCTATTTGAAACAATTCAGTTTAGCATAAGTGCACAGTTTGAATGTCAAAAAGAGTTCTATTTAAAACAATTCAGTTTAACACAATTACACATTTTAAAAGTCAAAAAATGTTATATTTCAAACAATTCATTTTAACATAAGTACAGTTTGTGTTTACCCACAGTTAAATATAAAGCAGTTCTATTTCTAACAATTCAGTGTAGCATAAATAAGCACTTTTAATGTCAGACAGTTAAATTTGATCCACAGATCGGACCATGTCAGGTGCTACCACTCCAGACCAGTATTGAACTAGGAGCGATGGCAGTAAAGCGGTATTCCGCATTCTCCTTAACTCCAGAACTACTGAAGCCATACCATCAGATTGTCTATGGTCATAACAGGACATTCGCTGGGGGAATCTTACTTCTCTGCAGAGATGCACTCTATGTATTCTGCAGCCCCAGCCGACTAGACCATACATGTTATGGGTTCATTAGCAACAAAATTAGTACTATCAAAATACACTATATTGTTATTCTATTTAACGGTTGGCTTAAAAAAATTTTTTAGGGTAATGAGTTAATTCTAAGGTTGATATTTTTTGATAGATCTTAAGATCAGTTGATTTTATAATCGTCTTCAGGCTACGTCTACAGAATGAAATAACATTTTATTTTGAAATTTAATTTTGGTCTTTTGCTCAGATAATTGGTAAGTGGCTCTACAGTTTTAGTTTCAATGGTTTGTTAAAGTTCAGTAGTTGCAATCATATCGTAGTACTGATACAGCTACTGTATGGAATATTACCCGTTTTAGTTTATCCAAGAGATCAGATTTCCATAGGTCTATAATCTGTCGATAACGGTCTATGCTTTACAAATGTATATGTCGATATAGTTTTCAGTAAATGAGATATAGCTACCGAGGTATGTGAACTTGTCTACTAATATTAGAGACTTGTAATTTAATGAGGAGACAGCGCCATCTTTATTAAAACATGAACTCTGTTTAGTGTGTCCTCGTTGTTACCGATGGCTGCTTTGAAAGAAATTGATATAAAAAAAATCTGTCCATCCTTGCCTATTAAATCTACATCCATCATTGTATAAGGTTTTGCATACTAGTTATAATGTTTAATCTAAATTAGATGTTTAATATAACATCTGGGGCAGTTCCGATTGAAGAATTTCTGAAATTGTTTGAAGTTTAAAGTTATTTGACTAAAGTTCTTATTACTGGAGGTTTTTTTAAAAACATACTTGAACAGTAAGTTGATAAAACTTTCAAGTCTCAAAAATTTGACGGAATGATCTTTTAATTATACTAAGGCGTGTCAAAATATTTTCGTTTTTTAATAAACTCAGAGGAGACGGACCTTTAAGAAAGGTATAAAGACCCTTATCTATCCAATTCTATGTTAAGTAGTACTACAACTGTCCTCTACAAGGATGGCTTTGGCATTATATAACCCACGAAGGTTCATAAGTCTTTAAACAAAGAAACTAAATGAAACAAACCAGATTTGATCAGGATTTTATTTGTGATTCTGTTAGATTGATTGACCTCACTTTTTAAATCCATGATAGCAAGAAATCCAAAACATTTAACTCGTGAGGAAAGATGGTACTATGACTCAGTCCGGTGTACTAATTTTTAGTAGCTTGTAATCTCACCTCCCACACCAAAAAAAAGTATTCATTATCAAATGTTATCATAGCTGCTGATTTTACAAGAGAATTCTTCTTGGAGATACAAACGATGTTCAGGGCATGATACCGATCACTCTCATGTTCTGGGGTTCTACAACTTAGAGGCTCAGCAGAAAACTTCGTTACCATCACTCCCTGGTGTTTTATGTTTTGCAAGTACTTTCGGCCCAAGTTAGAGCCATTTTCGAGGAACGAATATTGAAATAACAAACACTATTTACCAGTCATATCCATTTCTATAAAGAATTGGTGGAAGAACAAATGAGAGGGAAATTTACAAAAAGAAGAACTTTTCTAGAGGTAAGAGGTAGGATTTGCGGATAAAAATGTCAAAATAATATCAGAATGAAGCTGCTACTTTCAGAATTGATCTTGTTAAAGGAAGGTGTGTTTATCTTTATGTGTGCTGCTTTAAAAAAATTGGAGTTTTTGTTTGCTTTTTCTTTGTGTTTTCAGGTTGATGTTATCGCTATTTGAAGGAAGGGCACGAATGTGCTATTAAAGTGTTGAGAGATCTAACTAATATCAGATTGGTGAAGTGTTGGTTCTTGGGAAAATATGGCACCTTTTTGAATTCATTGCATCCAGATTTCATCCAACTCTTGAAAGACTTAAATGAGTCAGTTATAGAATAGGCAAAAGCGAAGTATATGTCTTATTTAATAACCTATGTTTAAAAGAGAAAATGCTGTCTGTCTCTTCGTTTCTCTGTCTCCGCCTCTCTCGATATATACTACCTTGTCAAAAGTATTTGGTCAACCTGAAAAAAATTTTATTCCTCATTCTGAAAGTGTTATATTTAATGCAACAAGTCAAACACCTCAATGTTTTTATTTATTATATTAAACACAAGTCTTCCTCAGTAACTTTGACTTTTTTATAACAAAATATCTTTTGAAAAGTTGATTTGAAGGCGTTTTTCATTTTAGTTCAGAGCAGAGCATGAATAATTTTTTTTTCAAAAGTCTACGTGAACTTTGCTCAGATTATATTGCGTTGAATAACGGCTTGCGAGATACTACCAAACCCCAACGCACAATCGGAATTCTACATAAAGTCAATATTTAACGGCAGTTTAACAAGTTTTGGTTGAAAATTTTCCTTCTTCTAAACCGGTTGCCACATAAAAATTAGCGAGCTCAATCTGCCCTATTAACCCATCGATGGAGAGAGAATAGGTGGATTTTCTCTTTTCCCAAGGGTGTTAGCGCTATGTAATAGGCCAACAGCCTCATCTAAGACTTGAAGTTTTGACGTCATGTTACTTTCCTACTACGGATACTATTATGCAAAATGATATACAGACTAAAGAAAAGGAAGAATCTACATAAATATTTAATAGTGAATTTGTTCAGACATTACGAGATTGATACAAATTACCTTTGGTCTCTACAATTATAAGAAATGCTCAAAGTAGTGGCCATTAGTTTTCCCATATATATATTAGGCGCACTACTTCTTGGGCACTGTTGTCCGAAGAATCCAGTGTGATTTCTGCGCATGTACTTTCGATTTTTTGTCTTAGTTTCGATAATGTAGAGAATTTTTTTTTAACAGAAGACAACATCCTTTAGAGGACCCCATCGGTAAAAGTCTGTAGATGTTAAATCATGTGAAGATGAGGAGAGCTCTACTGAACTTCTTATTCTCGCTAGAATTCTTGCAAATTCTCAATGAGATCAACTCGTCCGTCTTCATGGAAGAGTGGCAGTAGGTTATATTGTTAAAAGAAAAATTCTTCCTTTCCATGAAGTTAATTTACTGCTATTTAGATCTATTTGCGTAGCATATCTAGGTACTCCAGACCTGTAACGGTATCTTCAAAGAAAAAAAGCCCTTTTAAACTTCGAAATGACAATTCGCATCAGACATTGACACCGGGTTAATGGACTGCTTTCTATATATGAGGATTTTCTGGTGACCAGTCAACACAATTATGCCCGATCACAGATCCATCTTGCTTAAACTTTGACCACACAATCTTTCTCAACAGTTCTTTATCGTCACCTAAAACCACTCACAAAACTGGATTCTTCGATCTTGATCATCTCCAGAAAGTTTATGCAATAATCTTGGAATATAAACTCTTAACTTTAACTCAGCTCTTTCAACAAAGCGCCGTTTGCTTGTACTGCTTACTCCGAATTAAAATGCACATTGTATAGTAGACTACTGTGGGGAACGTCTTCACTGTTCCAACGCCATAACCGAAAAAGCAGCAATTGTTGCAAATTTTTCTCAATGCACTCCACTCACAGTACTATAATCTTCAACGTTCACGAATCCGTGAAATTGTCAAACGTTTTGGACCTTGCTTCACGTTGAAATATCCTTTTAAATTAATCATAAGTTCCTCAAACGATAATCGAACGACCACCATGTTGTAGAAGTTAATTGCTGATGCTACGGCAATGAAGGTAACGCCATTTGTGTAGAAAAATTGTACTCCTGTAAACAGTGTTGTCCCAGTTTGATAAAACATCGAAAATAATATTTTTATTTATAGAAGTGCTTAAATTGGTCAAATATTTAAATTGTAAAGATTTTTCGTTACCTGAAGTTTGTATAAATTTTTGGCGGACTCTGCGTAAAATATAACTTTTAATTTTAGTCATATATATGTGCAATGATTATTCTACTGTGTAACTCGTTGGCTACTTTATTATCAAATAACTGGGAACGTGATATGGGCATCCATTGTTGGAAAAACGATACAATATTGATGCCAAGATGAATGGATATTTATCAAGCCTGACTTATTCATCTGACAAATAAGACAGCGAAATCGGAAAGTTTCACATCAGATAATATACATTGAAATTACGCGAGCGTTGTGTTTGGCCGGCTAGGGTAGTGGTTGATGTGGAACGCGGAAATAAAATAATGTCTTCAGATCCAAGCAAAAAGAACACCTGTGCTCATTCGTTTTCTGAATACACAAAATTCTTTTCAAAGAGGGAAAATATTATATTAATAAAAGCATAGAAAAGCAGTTCTCTCTCTCTCTCTCTCTCTCTCTCTCTCTCTCTCTCTCTCTCTCTCTCTCTGCAGCATGTGAAAGTTGATGTAGAGCTTATTAACACGAAAAATGGAATTGGTGAACTGTGTTCATGTTTTCTTCGCATGAATGCCGTTAGGAAAAGCAAGAATTTTCCTTTCACCCTTGTAAGCATCATTTTTCACTAAACAGACTATCACTGACTTGACACCATAACTGATGGAGAAGATACCAAATAATTAAGATTTTGGGAAACCACTCTCCCATTAGAGTTTTACATTAAAATGCTTTCATAATGGTGATATGATAAAGTAAATTTAGAATAATTATAATGTAGAAAGAAAGAAAGAAAGAATAAGTTAAGGGAATAAAACACGAATGGAACAAATTTGAGTAAGCTTGGTTGAGTGGGGGAATTCATCAAGAGAATTTTGCAAACGATTAATGTTTATTAATGCTAACGAATTGTATGCACATAAATTAGTCATGGTTTTGATTAATAAGAAGGAAAGTAGTTAACAAATATTTGATTATTACATAAAATCCGTATGCAGAAAATAGTAGCAAACATGACTGGGCGTAAAACGTGATCCACTGGGAATTGTTCAAGAGATTAAAGCTTGACTTGGCTAAAATGACATCTAGAGAATTAAGTTAATACTTTGGAATGTAAAACATACAGTAATTAATGTTTGTTTACGAATTCGGAAAGTTGGGTAAATACTTGAAATAGAAAACATCCAAAGATAATTAATTGTTTAGAATCAGCCGATATTTCTGACTAGGAATGGAAAATATTCAAAGATAAATTCTGTTTTACAATCTGCAGAAATCGGTGAGTAGGCAGTTCCGTATATCTTTAAGATGACTGATTGCGTAATCAGTAATTTTTAGGGGTATATATTAGGATGGATTCTAATAAAAGGAGGAAACTTGAAGACAGAGAGGCCAGTCACATGGAACAATTACTCATGCACAAAACAGCTGGTGAGCGGAAAAATAACAAAAGTTTTTTTTTTTTTTTTTTTGGTCTGTAGTGAAGGGAAATTTCGTATTTTGGTTTGGCGCGCAAATTTAATTCGACACTTAAATTTCACCCAATCAGGATGACTTATCCTATTCAACCCGGGCCTTTCTTTACAGGCAACAGGAAATTGGGTTAGCTGACAAACACACCCTCTTTGGATGAAGAACGCCGCCCAGTGCAGACTTCACACTGGCCGTTCTTCAATAACCTTCTTTTTAGCTGGACAACGCCGCCCAGTGCAGACGTCTCACGGCGGCTCTAGAATAGCAGCAGCAGCAGCATGGACACACTAGGGAACCCATCTAATTTATGGATTCCTTGCAGAGAATCCCAGTTGAATATAAATTAGATGCATTCAACATGACTCGCACGGGCACAACTTTATGTCACCCCAAAATTGGTTATGTCGATCCGACGCGTAATCCCGCTCTCGACACCTAGCTCCCATTTTACCTCTGGGCGACTTTAATGGAGATAGCGCATACTCTCCCCAAATACCAGACACGACACTCACGGTGACATCCAAAGTTCAATTCATACTACTGCAACATGATTTTCGTTAAACCAACGAACACAATCCCGCACACGTCCGACGACACACGCTGCCATCTCAACCTTCTCAACTTCTCATAACTCAATTTCGTCTCAATACTCACAACCTTTCACGAGTCTTGCAGCACTAAAAGCAAACCCAATATTCCTTGCTGCAAAATAAAACCTATTTCTAAAAACTCCTTTCGACTCTCGCCATCTTACTACATCTTCATCCTCCAATTATTCCTAACAACTATTAGCGAGGGAATAACAACACTAAGCGAGGAAACAACACAACGTAAATACACATACGTTACAACCTATCCTCGCTAACAAACAAACTTCCCCCTCGCTACCAACAACAAAAATCTCCAGCTAAAAGCATCCTGCAGGTCTCGCCGTATACACTCTAGGTCTTTCCCCTGCAAGCACGAACTTCTTTCACTCTATCACTATTTTGGGTTGACTACTAGAAACGGATTCAGAAAACCAATAAATTTGGTACAAACGGAAGCGTTTTCTTTTTTACTTCTTTTTGTCATTGAAGTTTCCACAGTCAGGCAGATAGTTTAAGGGGTATCATTACAACCTCTTAAGTGTGCCGTAACCCTACACGGGTACTATTTAACACAGATGGGGGATAATGGTGCCCATACCTTTCCCAAGAATATTAGCCCGAAAGTGAACGTAATAGCGAGACTGGAGTTCGAACTTGCTTACTACGATGACACAGTCTAGCACGTTAGCCACATCACCAAAAGAACTGCTGTTGTATAGTTATTTAAACGTTCATGCATCACAACGACACAACATCAAAGACAGACGCATGAATAAAGGACGCATGATAAAGAGGCAAGAAGACTTCTTTAGAAAAATATTCACCTCTCACTTTATTGCAAGGGTTCGAAAGGGTTGTTCAAGGTTTGCATGTGAGAGGGTTCTGGAGACCGAACATAAACTTCATATTTTGACCCCAATGTTATGACCGTCACGTTGTGTCTTTCTTGTTCTCCTGATGTTGGGGTCAACTCCATCGGTGCTTTCTGAGGACCCCCTCGGTCGGGTGTGGCTTTCCCTACCACATCGGGTCTCTACTGTCAGGAAGTCTGCTGGCAACTGCTTGGCACCCCGAACTCAACTGAGTTAAATAATAACTCAACGCCCACACGATCGCGTACTGGATCTTTGAAATCGAATGTTTAATCGTCATCAAGCGGAAATAACTGTCATGCAGTTCAGAGGTTACTCTCTTTCGGTGCATCACTGTAGTGGCACAATGGGACCTTCATCTTGTCCCACCTCATAAGCCTTAATCCGCCCAGGCGATCTCTTTCGATTACTGGCCATTGGAATGTGTCACTTCCTGCCAACCTGCCCCGTCTTCACACGTGCGAAAATAAAGTCCCGTTTTGGGATTTTAAAGAATTTGCCGTCACAATATCATATAAACTGATTGCACATGTCGAATCGTTTTGAACCCAAATGGTCAACCTGACCGTGGAGTAAAACCTATTGAGATATACCAGAAAGGAAATCTTTAAATCAATTTTGACATGCTCGCTTATAATCGTGTCCGTGAACTGCATTCATCTTTTCTGTATGTGACTTGCATTTTTACCTTTCTTAAAATAAAGTCTGATATTCTTAATATTAAGTATTGGCCTAGCGGTTAGAGTGTTCGCCATTGGCCCGGGAGACCTGGGTTCAATCCAGTCATACCAAAGACTCAAAAAATGGTACTTGATGCCTCCTTGCTTAACACTCAGCATTATAAGGTACGGATCAAGGGTAAAGTGGAGCAATCCAGGGAAAGGAGTAGCGCCCTTCCCTACACCTTGGTGTAGTAGCTATCGAAAAGGGAGCCTTCGGGTCACCCTCGACTATGGTCGCCAACTTTACTTTTTTAGTTTCATACTTTCCCCTAGGGTTACTGACAAGGCTGTTTGCGTTCTACCTCACGTTAATGTCCTTGCGAAAAGGCAAAAATCTATTTGTTATTTTTCTATAGATTAAAGGTAAGACTGAGTAGATCCTATGGATTAAAAGTAAGACTGAGTAGATCCTATGGATTAAAAAAGTAAGACTGAGTAGATCCTATAGATTAAAAGTAAGACTGAGTAGATCCTATAGTCTTGGTAAAGATGAATGAAATCTCAATTTCTAAGTGAAACCAACGTCTGCACTTCTCTTAAAAACTGACATTGTGCCATATCCTGGTTGAGATGGAGGGATTTTGCACATACATTGCTTACTTTTGGACTCGAATAATCAATTATGATCATATCAAACATTAGAATTTTAGTAGATTTTGTTCTTGGAGGGTTGATCGGATGATTTTAAAGGCATGTCAACCCGTATACGGTTATTTATTGCCTAGAGGATAATATTTAAAATCTTTTGTAGTTGTTTTTTTTTTAAATTCCTTTTTTTTGCAGTTGAATCGAATGCGAATAGTTAAACAGATCTATTTGATCCTTTGATGGGACCCAAACAATTACTACCGTTCCAGTTCAAATTTAGACATAATTTGCACACAGTTATATGATATCAAGTATTTCTATCTAATACAAATACTTTTAAAAGATATCTATTTGAACTACTGATGGGATTCCAGAGTTAAATACATAATTTGCACACAGTTATATCAGACCAAGTATTCCTATCTAAAAAAATCTATTTAAACATATCTATTTTATCCATTGATGGGACCGTAAATGTCAATGCCACTACAGTTCAGAGTTAGATAGATACATAATTTGAACACAGTTATATGATATCAAACATTCTAATCAAATTCCTTTTAAAGGGATCTATTTGAACCACTGATAGGCCATAATAGACACTACCACTCCAGGGTTAGAAACATAACTTGCATCCAGTTATATGGTATCAGGTATTCCTATCTAATACAAATACTTTTTAAATAGATCAATTTGACACTTTGATGTAACCCTAACTGTTACTATCACTCCATTTCTGAGTGGAACTGGGAGTAATGTCCATGAGGGGGTACACTACCCGCCACAGATCTGTTGACCTGAAGTTACATTAACATAGATGTATTTTAATATCATCTATTTTTTCTGCAAGAGTATACACTCGGCTTTATTCTAAGCCCGGGTGACAGGGTAATGTTCTCAAGGGGTGGACCACATTTGTTACCTTGTGCTATACAACATTAAAACTGGAGAACTGTACTTCAAATATCTATAGGAATACTAATCTCATAACTTTGTGTCATAGTGCATTAAATTTGGTGAATCATTCTTCATATATAAACAGAAAAACTAATCCCATAAACTTTTTTCGCAATGGAGACACTGCTTATGTAATTTGTCTTGGGCAGAAATTTCCAAGCGGAGCACATCTCTCTCTTGGGCTTAATATGTTTAGAATTCATAATTTTTCTTCTTGATTGACTACTATACCAAGGTTAAATAGCCTCGTCTGCCTCACTATTTACCCATAGCTGGAGGAAGAATAGTAAGGATATTAGCAGCATCTAAAATAAGAAGAGCCTCGTTCAGGAAGTGAATTTTAGAAACCGAGTCCACTTAATTCGACGATAAAACACCATAAGTTTCATCAACAAATTATCCTTTACAAGTATATATCTTCTCCATCCTTTTTGTCTTTTCTTCATGGACGTTCGCGTGATTTTTTTGTATGTTGTAATCGTAAAATTAAATACGTCGTTGTATTCAATTCAATGTTAACTTATCGGATATCTTGGCCGTGATTACAGTAGGAACAGGATGAAACAGTTCTACAAAAGACTCGGGTCTTTAAGCTACCAGGGAAAACACCGTGTGGGATTTCCGATGAAAACAAAGACTCCTCGAAATCTGGATTCTGTTTCACAAATGATTCGCTGCCCTGAGATAGACCATGTCTTTAGAAAGATGCGTTTAGCCTTGTGTTGTAACAAATAAAATCGGTGACCCTACTTCAAAACCTGGATATAGTTTCCTGCCTTTCCCTCTGCACTAATGCTCTAGAAAAAGCATGAATCCATGTGTTATCCCAGAGCCATGAATAAACTGAAGGTCCAACTATTAATTATTTGTCTAAAATTCTAAGAAGAAGCTTGATAATTATTATTACTTAAGATATTCGGACTATTGACCTCATCTTTATTGTATGGCGGAGAGAAATTAAAAATTCTGGTATGGCTTACCATACATGGAAGTAAAAGGGAAACCATCTGCCCTTGTGAGATCAAGTTAAAATAATTAATTAGGAAGAACTTTGGAAGATGTCTCAAAGAAGCGGTGCACATGTTAGGCTACAGTAACAAGTTGAATTGACCAAATATAGAGATGAATACAATGTGGGAACCATTAATTGAAAAAGTTCAATAAAAAATCCTATATGAGCAGTATTCTTTTTTTTAATGTGATGGTGGCATAAAGTTAATGAGTCACCAAAATTTTCCGTCAAGGAAACATGGCACAGTGGATAAGCTATTTGGTTGGAAGATATTTCTGAGTGAATGATCTTGTGGATGCGTGTTCAATCCCAACAAATGGATTAATTACTTTAACTTAACACTTGTACCCGGTCATAGATAACAGAATTGGCCGGTAATGGTTTACAAAATTGGAACAGTCTACCCCTGGGGTTTAAATAGAGAGTTCAGTTCGGCATTTTGTATGGACTCCCGTGTTTGACAAAAAACACCTGAAGAATGCCGAAGGGAATATCTTCCGAAACGTTTAATAATAACAATGAAGAGGAGGTCAATAGTCCGAATATTTTAAGTATTAATAGTCAAACTGTGAGGTCAATCAATCCTGGAGATTTAAAACGCTAAATTCAAACCCCCCAAAATATTGAACTAATTTCTTTTCCTTTGGAAGGGGTGGGTAAATATTTTTCTCAATAAAAAAGTAAATAATCGGGCAGACTGGGTTCTCCAACCTTTTTTAAGTAATCAGTTTGGAGATGGAAAACTTTGAGTTAGAATTATAATTGTCCTTGTGTAGACTCCTTTTCATGTGAAAGGTGTAAGGTAAATCCATATACAATGCTTTACTCTTCCTTTTCTCCAACAATTGAAAAAATTCTGTCGCTATATAAATCTGTTTCAGTTGCATTTACAACAAGAATATGATATTGTTGTTAACATCAATCAATCTCTCTCTATCTTTATATATATATATATATATATATATATATATATATATATATATATATGAATGAAGTCAGTTGAGAATATGAAGAGATACATTGCAAATTAAGAATGTTACTATTTGGTGATTTGAAAGGTTCAGTATTAAATGTAAATGAAAACGTTCCATGAAGTATAGCGAAAAAAGGCTACCGTCATTTGCTAGAGGAACTGGAACATTTTTATTTCCTAGCGTCAGTTTTTCACCATCTTGAACCAAAAGTCATATTTCTGATACTACCTTCCAAATGTCCATCTTTTGAGCTCTATCCTGAACGTTCAGCAACTAACCCAACTCACGAATATTTCGCTTATGTTTCCATTCCTGAAAGTTTAGCTTCTGATCTCTTCCTCCTTCTTGGAATGTTGTTTTCAGATCTCCCTCCTGAAGGGCAACTTACTAATCATTCTCCTGAAAGTCCACCTTCTGATTTTCTTCGAAAAGGTTCTGCTGCTCCGACGGGAAATTCGTCTTTTGATTCCTCTCCCAAAAATACATCTGATATCACATCTGAAGGTTCAGCTTCTAAACCCCCTCCTGAAAGCTCTGGTAATGGAACCTCTCCTGGAATTTCAGCATCGAATACTCCATCCGGAAGTTCAGTATCTTATCTTCTACTCGAAATTTCAGTTTTCTCATTCGTTTCCCAAAATTTCAGCTTATGATCCTCTTCTCGAAAGTTAAATCACTAATCTCCTCAAAAGTTCAACTTCTAATTATCCTCCAGACAGTTCAGCTACTCATATTCTCACCCAAAATTCACCAACTGAGCTTCTTTTCTGGAATTCAGTTACGGTGTTCCCTTCTGTAAGGTAAATTTCTGATTCTCCCCCAATATATTCAGCTTCTGAGGCCTCACCCATAAGTTCAGCTTTTTTCTTTCACCAAAAAGTTCAGTATACTTAGCCCCTTTCCAAAAGAACAGCATTCTAGTCCACCTCCTGAATATTCGGCTACTGATTCCCTCAAATCGAATTTCAGTTTTTATACCCCTCTCGGAAGTTTGTCCTTTAAGCATTCTCTTCAGCTTTTCATCCTTCAGTGGAAAGCTTAGTTTCCGATCTCTCACCGGGAGTTCAGCTTTCTGATCCTCCTCTCCAAAGTGAAGATTCTAATTCTGCCCCGCAGCAAATTAATCAACTGATCTCCTTTGGAAAATTAAGCTTTTGTTGAAAAAATGTTCAACTGTTGTTTAAAAATAGTTTGACGATTTAATTGTAATTCTATCCCTTTTTTTTTAAATTATTTTTAGTTTACATACACACACGTACACATACACACACACACATATATATATATATATATATATATATATATATATATATATATCTTAGAATTACCATGAGAAGAAAATTTTACCGCATTAAAGACTACTTTTGGGACCCAAATATGTTTTATAAAAAATCTAATCACTGAAATTGCATCATTCTTAAATGTGACTCTATGTGGGTGGTACGCGAGGCAGACGATTTCTTTGTCTGTTTTGGCGCAAATCCAAACAGAGCCCTGAGTTCGAGATCTCCGATGAGACCGGAAATGGGGGAGGAAAGGCAGGTCCGAGATAAGCCAGAGAGGGTGAGTTGGCAAAGAAACCCAGAGAGGATCAGTTGGCGAAGAGAGACGCAAAGAGGCAGTCGAGAACGGACAGCCGAAGGGACCAGTCAAGATGAGTTAACAGTCCAGAGTTGACAACGGTCAGCAGAAGGAGGCAGTGAGGAAGACGGTCAAAGATGAGTTGGCATTCCTAGTGGCTACTGTAGGAGTTTCGCGAAAAATACACTTCCAGCGATAGTCTACAAGATGTACGAAAAGCTGTACAAAAAAGTGTCACAAAACTATCCTTCTTGCACTTGGAGCTGACATAAGTCGATATTGTTCGTTTGTTCTTTTTCCCCCATTCCCTCGGTTGTATTTCTTGTGGCCGTGTGATACTTCTGTCGGAACCAACTGGATGAATCACGGGCCATGAATAATATTGGTTTTAAGAAGTTGATGTATTCGAGGCGGCCGCCGCAGGGGTGTATCGCATGAAGACGTTCATCGTTAGGACATTAATTTAGTGAATGCGAAAATATATTACGAGTGGTGGGACGCTTACGATATTTCAAAGGCCCAAATAAACGTATTTGGTGATGTATATATAATCAACCATCAAATAATTTATTAGATATAATATTCAAAATGTAAAGAAAAGGTCATGCGGTGTTTGTGTGAAGCTTTAGAATTCTGAAGCTCCTCAAGCCGTATTATCTTCTCAAAAGTTAGCGAAATTTTTGATAAACCAAAACTTGTAATTCTCTAGTGAAAAAAATTTGAAAATATGCTTGTACACGAAATAAAATCATATGACAGTCTTTACTTAGTTCATTTTTTGTCGTGGAATTATATTACAGATATCATTCGTACTACAGTCGCGCTATTACGTTCACTTTCGGGCAAATACCCTTGGGAAAGGTATGAACCCCGTTATCCTCCCAGCTATGGGTTAAATAGTACCACTACTGTTATTCCAGGAGAATAGCTTTGGCATTAAATAACCTACAAAGGTTGATATACCATTAAACAAAGAAACCAAACCAAACCAAAGTATTACAGATATCATATTTCTACTTATGTTGTCAAATATAAATTCTGATGATAATTATTGTAGGTTTTGCATGTCTTGACCGGATTAAAGTCATGAATTCTTCAATGTAGTCAGAATATGACCATACAGGGAGTCACTGTGATGTAGTGGTGGACGGTGAAATCGTATTAAATGAGTTCAAACTCCAGTCGCGCAATTAAGCATGAATCCACTATATCACCAAAGCTATGCGTTAAGTAGTACAACTTTGTGGCTTTGGCATTAGATAATCTATGAATATTGATATGTCATTAAAAACTAAAAAAAACAAACAAAGAAATAAAACATGACCACGACCCGATCTTTCAACTCCAAGACAATTCGCTAAAACGTCATGTCTTGGTATTACTCGCTGGAAAAGAGGATTTGGCTCCTGACTATTCTGCTTGATTGATTAATTTTGAGAGCATGTCAACCTGTCTAGGGTTAATTAATCCTATTTACCAACCCCTCCGCTCGGGCAGGATATGACACAAGGTCAGTTTTTAAGCGGAGTTTAACAGGTTTGAATTCAGAGTTTTCCTTCTCCTAAACTAGTTGCCTCACCAAGGCTAAAGAACTCAGTCTGTCCTACTATTTACCCATAGCTGGAGGGGGATAATTAGATTCATACCTTTCCGAAGGGTATTAGTGCTATGTGAAATGCAATCAGTCTCGTCCAGGATTTGAACTCGTGTTGCCGTGTCCATTTCCTACGACGATAACCATTACACCATGGGCACCTCCAAGGGTTAATTAATGCCTAGAGTAATCGCGTTCATTGTATATTCATATGTACATATATGGGTCGTTGTTTCTTAAGTGTTTTTTTCTTATCGAATACGAATAATTTGTAAAGAGCTATTTGACTTTTTTTTATAAGACGCTAAGAAGTTGTAAAATTCCAGTTCAATATAGATCTGGACATAATGTCAATAATGGGGAACTCCACAATCCTCAGAAGTTCAGAACTGTAATATCACCATCAGATATAGTTAAGTGTTATACCCAGGACACTTATTTTTGAGTTCTTACTTCAATGATTCAGTCAGTATATTTGAAGCCCAATCGATATTTATTCCATCTTTTGATAACAGCAAATCTGGTTAACAACCTGGAGTCGAAATCTTTGGTCCGTGGGTGATAATAGAATATTTTGAATGTAATACACATTTTAGTTGTGCAGAAATATTCAGGCACCTTCTTTTTTTTAAACAGCTGCCTGATATGATTTGTCAACAATTCTGTGATTTCTACACCAGGTTATGAACCAGATTGCTTGTTACCGAAAGAATCTAATTGTTATTACTTAGAATATATATATATATATATATATATATATATATATATATATATATATATATATATATATTAGATTCATAACAGACATATGATAGCAAATAGGGCCTGTGTCTCGTACATCCTGAATTACAAACCACTAAATATACTAGAGGGTTTCACCATAAAAACAAAGATCTCATTTTTATTGTTATACTCACAACCTTTCAATTGATATATTCTTCGGCCTTCTTCAAGTGTTTCGTGTCGAACTCGGGAACACACACAAACCACCGACCTGAAACCTGTTTTTGATATACAGAGTACACTCTTCACATTCTGATAACCAAGACCGGGTACAAGTGTTAAGTTTTAGTAAATATTCCTGTCATTCCTACCTTTAGTTGGGATTGAACCTGCAACTTACAAATGATTTCACTCAGAAGTACTTTCCAACAAAATGCCTTTTCCACGGCGCCATATGTCACTTGATTGATATAACATCACAAATAATTTCAAATCAAAAGAAAAAATTCCGATGAACTCTTCTGGTTTGGTTTGGTTTGTTGGGTTTTATGGCATATCAACCTTTGTAGGTTATTTAACGCCAAATCCATTTTTATGTAAATAATCGGTTCTTTTTAAAACAATTCAGTTTAGTATAAGTACCCAGTTTAATGTCAAAAACATTTCTATTTCAAACTATTCAAGCAGTTATATGTAACAATTCAGTTAAGTGTAAATAGAGTTATAATGTTGAAAACAGTTCTACTTCAAATAGTTCAGTTAAGCAAAAGCACGCAGTTTATATGTAAGTACTGTTTAATTGTCATAAACATTTCTATTTCAAGCTATTCAGTTTACTCAAACAGTTCTTTTCAGCATAAGTATGCTGTTAGTTCTATTTAACCCATAGTTATGGGCCCTATCAGGTGTTACCATTCCGGACCAGAGTGGACTTGGGAGCGATGGCAATGAAGGGGTACTCTGCATTCCCAAAAGCTCCAGCATTGCTGGAACCTCACCATCAGAATGTTTAGTGTCATATCCAGGACACTCGTTTCGGGGTCATACCCCTCTACAGAGAAGCAGTCGGTGTATTCTACAAGAAGAACTCGGCACTCAAACCCTGAGATTATCAAAACTGAAAATAAGGAATGGGCATTGTTGTCTTCGAACAATATGGAATATTAAACTGCAAACTCTCTGCAATGCCACACTTCTAAGAATGGAATCATATTATTAAATAAATATAATCTATTGATTTGATTATTGATATGCCAATATTTTACGTTAGAGGTGTTGTAAATTTGAATTGGTTTTGACAGATATGAGCTTAGATTCTGTATATCTATTAAATATTTAAAGACCTAAAACCCCAAATTCCAAACCAAATGAAATCTTATTCATTGTGGGACTTTATATGGTGAAACGCTGAAGTATTTGTAGTTGTTTACAGTTCACAATATATGAGATACAGGTGCTATTTGCTATTATAAGTCTGTCATAAATCAATTAAATATATATTTATATATATATATATATATATATATATATATATATATATAGATAGATAGATAGATGTGTGTGTGTGTGTGTGTGTGTGATGTGAAATATAAAGTAACGGTTGTAATAAAACTGAACACACTCTTTTAAATTTTTACGATATATATATATATATATATTCAATACTATTTTAGGCCATATCTCTTTTGTCAATTTTATCTAAAAAGTCTGTAAGGCACTTAAAGAGAAAACAATTTGATACTTTGATTTTTAGTTTAATACAATTTATATGAGTTGAATTTAATCTCCTTTTCTGCTCTGATAACTGTGAACTCGACATAAAACATAAAGTAACATGACCAACGGAAATATAATTTCGATATTTGAGGTTTTAGACCTGCACAGCCATTGTAGCCCTACGCAATTTCTCATATAAGTTTTCACTCATATATTCATACCCACGTACACATATATTTTGACGGGTTTGGGTGAATTTTTTCTCCTGTGATTCTCTCTCTCTCTCTCTCTCTCTCTCTCTCTCTCTTACTCTCACTCTGTCTCTGTCTCTCTCTGTCTCTCTGACTCTCTCTGTCTCTCTATCTCTCTCTCCGTATCTCCACATATACATGAATGTGCATGAGGTGTCTGTGGTGTAATGGTTATCGTCGTAGGATATGAACACGGTGACACGAGTTCAAATCCTTGACGAGACTGATTGCATTTCACATAGCACTAATACCCTTAGGAAAGGTATGAATCCAACTATTCTCCCTCCAGCTATGGATAAATAGTAGGGCAGACTGATTTCTTCATGCTTGATGAGGCAACTAGTCTAGGAGAAGGAAAACTCTGAATTCAAACCCTACTATTTACCCATAGAATATATATATATTCCACTTAAAAATTGACCTTGCGTCATATCCTGCCCTAGCGGAGGGGTTGGCAAATATGTGTACATGAATGTGCAATTATGTTCCTATACGTCCATGTTTTTTAAAGAGCAATGGGTGGATTTAATGTGTGCAAGAGTACATTTAACCTTCGATAACAACATTCATAATAAATAAAAATTTAAGTTGCATTTCAAAAAAGGTAGTGTACATAATCAAATGCATGAACTGCAACGAGATATACATAGGTTTGCACTCAAGCACTGAACATTAGATTATATTTACATAAAAGCAATATTAAATTACCAGACCAAAGAAAACTTGATGCATCAAAGCACCTTTATAAATGCAGCAAAGGAGACTTTAGAATTATCCCAATATGCAAAACTTATGACAATTCTGTATTCCAAATAAAAAAAAAATCATAGATTTAAACCAGCATTAAACCGAGCCAAACAATACAGAGAGAGACAGAGAGAGAGACACAGAGAGAGGACGATCTCAAAAATACATCTATGTATTAGGGCAAATGCATTCTTGCTTAAATTAAACCCACCCAGTATCCTTGAAAAATCAGATACGTATATATATATATATATATATACGTATAATTGCAGATGCACATATATCGATAGATGGATAGATAAATACACAGAGAAAGAGAAAGAGACAGAGACAGAGAGACAGAGAGAGGGAGAAAGTTAAAGGGGGACAAAAGTTAACCCAAAATCTGTGAAAATATATGCATGTATTAGTGAATGTATTCATGAATGTACGTATATGTATACATATGGGAACACACAAACACAGAAATACGCACACAGACGCGCACACACAAACACATACACACACACACACACACACACACACACACACATTCATAGAATGCATCATTTTACATAAAAAAGTCATTTGAATAAACTGGAGGATTTCAGGGACAATTAAATCCAATTGGCAATTCAGAGACACAAAACTTGTAATGAAACAAAATCACAATAACCGATTAACAAACTTGCCCAGTCGTCTGGGGCTGTAGAATACACCGACTGCTTCTCTGCAGAGGGGTAAGAACCCCCCAACGAGTGTCCTGATATGACACTAAACAATCTGATGGTGAGGTCCCAGTAATGCTGAGGCTTTGGGGAATACGGAGTACCCCTTCATTGCCATTGCTCCCAGGTCCACCCTGGCCCGGGTTGGTAGCGCCTGATAGGGCCCTATCTATGGGGTAAATAGAATTAACAGCATACTTATGCTAAAATGAATTGTTTGAGTAAAACTGAATAGCTTGAAATATAAATGAATTTTACAATTAAACCGTACTTACACTTAAACTGCGTGCTTATGCTTAACTGAATTATTTGAAATAGAACTGATTTTCGACATTAAAACTGTATTTACACTTAACCGAATTATTACATACAACTGCTTGAATAGTTAGAAATGGAAATGTTTTTAACCATTAAACTGTGTCATCATCATCATCATCATATCGTGCTGGCAGCACGGATATCCCTGACCCTCTCTCGCCACTCCTCCCTATCGTTCATCGCCCTAGGCAGGTCTTCAGGACAACATCCTGTATCCTCACACAGCTGCTGAATGTACGTTCGTGCTGGTCGTCCTGCTTTTGCGCGGCCGTGTGTGGGGATCCATAAGAGTACATCTCTTATGAGTTCATCTCTGCTTCTCCAGCAATGTCCTGCATGTCTGGTTCGCCTAACTTGAATAGATTTCGTGATAGGGGGCAGGTGGCCGTACAGTTGGTGTCTTGTGGGGTGCCGCTGCCAGGACTTGTTGAGGATTGCACGCAGCATTCTTGTGTAATTGCCATCTAGTTTCTTCTCGAGCCGTCTTGTTAGCGTCCATGTAGTGCATCCATATAGCAGTATCGATGTGACCGCTGCCTGGAAGAAACTGCGTTTCATTTTATCGGTCAGGTCCGACTTCCATATAGTCGATAGCCTATTGATAGCTGTCCATGCTTTCGTTAACCTCGTTTCGATGTCCTTTTCGGTTGATTCGACGCTGATGCCATAAAATCCAACAAACCAACCAACCAACCGATTAACAAACAATCAGGAGTATGTATGCATGGATATAGGTAGATGTATACATGTGTATCCTCACAGAGTATATGTTTATACATACAAAAAACAACATTTATGAAGACCAAAATCTTCACGGGCAATTATTTCCACTTGGAACATTCACAAACACAAATCTGAAATTACATACCATCTCAACAAGATTTGAAAAACATCTATTAATAGATATATAATTATAGTATATACTGAGTTCAGTCATCATAGGATGTTCAGTACTTTGGAATTGTCTCAGATTTTTTCTGTAGATGGCTATGTACAAAGAGAAATGCTCACCATTAAAAAAACAGAAAATAAAACTAGAGCACAAACTGTTGTAATTGAATATTCCACACCTTCTCTCAGTAATTTGGAGTGACTACATATACAGTGAGCACGGCATGATACCTGTCCTTTCTACGGGGATTAGTGTTGTATATTGACCTACGACCCAGCCAAGCTGTCAAAATAGGAAATGCACCGGTGTAAATAACTGCATCTGGTCGAGGAATATCAGGTTATAACCTTGACCGTGGACGGGTTGAATTGAGTACGAAATTGTGACGCTCGCGGGAAGAAGAGTGGACGTCAAAGTATTATATAACTCGGTTCACAGGAAGTTCAGTCAGTTGGAGAGAAGATGCTGGAATGAGGAACATGTCCCAGAGAGGCTGGGCCCCCAGGCCCCCGGATGAGTAGCCCAGGAGAACGGTAAAGAAACGCTGTTATGGGCATAAGAGTGGGGGTCAATATGTTGCAGTTCTATTCAGCCTCCAACTCACACAGTAAAACCTTTAGTAACGCTTTTGAACCCTTTCAAATAAAGTGAGAGGTATATTTTTCTAAAGAACTGTGTCGCTCGTCTTTAATGTGTCGACATTATATTCTCCATACATATATATTATGTGGCTATGCAACATTAGAAGCGTGCCTCACTATTCCTTGTCTGTCTTATTGTATCTCTCTTGCAGTAAAACTTTTTTTTTCTACGAACGTGTTCACTGTTCTTTTCTTTTAGATACTACCTTGTCTTAGTGTATCCCTTTTAAGGATACAACACAAACTGACTGGGGACATTAATGAAAGAGGGATTTTGAAAACTGTGTTCCGCCAATTTTTTATAAAATTTATTTATGTTTAAGTAGAAATTGTTCTCAAATAGATTCTTGTAAAGTCGAACCTTTCAAAGCTTTAATTTGTACATTCACCTTATTAATCAACTTCGTATTGGAAATATTATTTCTATAAAACACTTTTTACTAAGCCAAAACGGAAGAGAAAAAAGCCATTATTATTTATTCAATTAAGTCTTATTTTTATTTTTAACCCATTTTGTCAAATTAAAAATTCCTTTTGACTGCTTGTAAAATTTCTCATTGGTCCACTTAGCCTTCTCTCTGGCTGTCTGCCTCTCTTGCTCTCTCTCTCTCTCTCTCTCTCTCTCTCTGTCTATATATATATATATATATCTATCTGTCTATCTGTCTATCTCTATCTCTTTCTCTCTTGGTCTACATCTCTCTCTCTCTCTCTCTCTCTCTCTCTCTCTCTCTCTCTCTCTCTCTCTGTTCCTGTGTCTGTCTCTTTGAAAAATTTTACTTGTTATTCAAGTATATATCTTTTTTTATCCTCTTAAACCTTGAAATCACCATCCGTTGGAAGAACCATTTCCCATTGTTGCCTCCGAATTTCAATATTCTTTCACAGCGCTGATTTACACACAATGAAAGAACGGCAGAAGAACGACATAAGGCACAGTTTTTTCACAGATAGTTCTGAGCATAGAAAATTCCATTAACTTATTTACCAAAAGGATTCAAGAAAATATCAACTCCACCCAATTTTGTGTGATTCATGGTTCTTAAAAAAATTATCTCCTGCTTAATTTTATTAATTAGCTCTGACTTAATGGGACTAATTTTTAATTATCTACTTTTACAATGATTGTAAGCAACATTTGAAGATTTTTTTTGTCTAATGTATTAAAATTAGACTCCTTTTGCAATTAAATATGCATCTCACATATTTAAAGAAGATTAACAATAAAAAGAAATAGTAATGTATATTTTCTTTATCTGAGTTTAGGTTATATAAAAATGATTATTAGTGACAAATTATAATTTTGGTTCATGGTATATCATTGCTATCTATGCTCATGTGGAATATGTTGTCTTTCGAGTTTTCCTAAAGAAATTCCATTCTGCTCAACGGAACTTTTGATACACTTCCTTAAAAAAAGAAACCGGTAAATGATTCTCTCTATCGGGGAGGAGATTTAAAATACCCTCACCATATACCCTACCGAAGGGTAAGAACTCCTTTCCCGCAAAAATGAGGTTGCCTTGTTATGAAACTGTTGTGGTCTTCAGATAAGACCGGTGGAAGAACAACTCAAAGAACGGATGATAGGTAATGTTTTTATATTAGCAGTAAAAGGAAGTCATAACAAGGAAGTACTAGCCGTTCTCGGCTTGCAGTCTGTCTGTCAAATGTCTCGTAAGAAACGAGAAGTTGTCTTCCCCGCGTGAGTTAAGCTCGGTGAATATGTTCAGGTTGGACGAGTCCATCTTTGGGGTATGGTAGGATATGTCCCCATAATAGAAACTATACTGTATCTAAAGGTGAGGCTCCATGTGTACGAGATCTTCTTCGTTTTCAAATGAAGCGGCTTGAATCCTATCTTTGAATGACAGGATCATTCTCCTTCACAAGACCACTGGTCACCTCGTGTCTTTATCTAGTAAAGAGAGAAAATCAAGAAACTCAGCATCTTTTTCTTTCACTGTTGTGAGTGGGCAGTATTGTCTGGCCAGTTCCCGTCACTACTTAAATTTCCGATCTACTCTGGTAACCACAGAAAAAATTGGTTAACTACTGTTTTTAGTCCCGGGTAAAAGAAGAAACATATTTTCCAACACCTACCCTATCAGACAAAATTTTGAAATATGTCAATTTGACTTTCTTCCAGCAGCTGCTTTTTTTTAAACAAATTATCTACTCGCATTCCACTATCATTTGCTTATAACGTAACAGAAATATACTCTCATATTCCCAATACTTAGAATGAAGCAAGACCCATTTAATCATAGGGCAAGAAAAATCAAGCCGTTCTCTAGTGAAGCCATACAGTGATCCTATATAGTAGGGTGTTTTAATTTTCTTTATTTCTATATTTAGCAAGTAACGAGTGAAAGCTGTTGCTTTGCGGCGTCTTGAAGAAAGTTGATGGAGACAAAGACGAGATGAAGAGATGGTGATAAGTTCATGGCTGGAAAAGTTAAAAACACAGATGTGACCAAAGAAATTATCTTTTTGGATTGGTCTCCAAACTTGGGAAATGTGAAGTGGTATTCTAGAGTCAATGAAGGAAGATTTATAGCTTAACCTCTCGTAGCTTGACTCCAATTTGGGGAATCTCTAGCTCCGAAAATTAAGGTCAGTACCTGTCCACTGTCAGCTAAAAATTGAATGACTCTTTTAAAAAGTCACCAACTTTCCTGTGACCATTTCTCGCACTTACCACGAGAGTTATCGAATTTCATTTTTTTTTTAAATTTTCGGTCTGATGGCTGGGCATCATTTTTGTTGGTGGTCGGAGGCTGACATTTCATTACAAAACCGTATTATAGTTTCAGACCTTTCTCATTTCTTTTTAACCATATTATTGATATGCGAAGTGTATTCCCGTTTTCTACTCATTAATTATTGATAGACATTTGTATCTACAAGTTAATATTTTGTCTTTTCTGTAAGCACCTTGTCAAACGACTTATAACTCTGACGACAAGTCGCATTGGAATAAAAACACAACTGAGATAAAAAGTCTATTTCATTCTGGTTCGCAAAACAATTAATCTGCATCGTATTTGTTTTTTTCCATAAATCTTGAATTAAATTAAACGTTTTATTTATCAAGTTTAAAATATGAAAATTATATGTTTACTTCACCATCTCAATATTTATTTTTTCCTCCATGCTATATGAAATTAACGTGGATTTCAACAAAATGCTTCGGCTTTCGGCACTCCAGAACGTTTCTTGACATTGTTTCTATAGTAGGAGAGAAATTTGAGGCGAGACTTAACGACAACCCTAAAATATATCCTCTTTTTTCTCGTTACTTGATTAAAACGTATCCATTACAAATAGAAGGCGTTCTTTGCGCTACAGTTGATGTCGTATGGAATGGAACTGGTGGCCTGAGTCCAAAAACTAGATAAGACTAAATCTCACTTCACTCTACCACATCCGTTTTCCCTTCAACTATGGGTCAACAGACTAGGTTGTCCAGTTTTGGTTAGAAAACAAGTTCAGGAGACGGGAAACTCTGAATTAACGCCATCTATAATCTGTAGTACCGGACATTGGCATGATGATTAGAGTGTTCGCCAATGGCTTGGGAGACCAGGATTCAATCAAGAGTCGAGTCATCCATCCTTGCTTAACTTTCAGCATTATAAGGTACGGTCAAGGGTAAAGTGAAGTAATCCAGGGAAAGGAGTAGCGCCCTCCCCTACTCTTTTATGTAGAAGCTATCAAAAAGGGGGCCATCTGGTCACCCTCGACTACGGTCGCCAACATCTTATAATCTGTAGCCTTGTCACCGACAGCAATATCAATGGTGAAAAATCGCTTGATACGAAGGAGAAACACAAAAACAGAATTTGGCTTAATCAACTGGACCTCTGTTGCTTTATTATCTCGGTTCTTTCTCTGAGTTCATAGAAACAGGAAAAGTTTGGATAACCAACACAACGGGTCAATTGTTTTTTCTTCCAATTCGGAAAAGATTCTTTCCTCGTTCTCTTGTATACCAGTCACCTAAATAGAGAGACTCAAGATATTTTTCAGTATACTGACTCTTTCCTCGTTCTCTGAACACGCTTGTCTCCTTGTATCCCAGTCACCTAAATAGATTAAGACTAAAGTTATTTTTCAGTAAACTGACTCTTTCTTCCTTCTCTGCTCGCGCTTGTGTCCTTGTACGCAAGTCCCCTAAATAGAGACTCAAGATACTTTTTCGGTATACTGACTCTTTGTTCGTTCTCTGTACACACTTGTTTTCTTGTACCCCAGTCACCTAAATAGAGAAAATCAAAATATTTTTCGGTAAACTGGTTCTTTCCTCGTTCTCTGTTCAGGCTTGTCTCCTTGTACCCCAGCCACCTAAATAGCGAGAATCCAGATATTTTTTCGGTAAACTGACCCTCTGTCCCATCCAACCTATGGCAGAGAGTTTTTGAGAAATACATACAAATGTAATTCATAACTTTTAATTTGAATTGTAGACTTTTGGGTAGTTTTAGGGAACACCCTATTCAGAGAAGCAGATTTAGGCCTAAAATTATGCAAAGAATCAGTAGCTAATGTACCATGACGGGTCTGAAATAGATGTTTGTACCATTACTGCATCAAAAGTATAGTTGTATCATTGAATGATACAAATAGACACTTGCAACACTACGGTGTTCAAATAGAAGTTCATGCTGGTGGTTTCGCTATGAAAATTTGTACTACCACTACTACTACTCATAGCTGTTTATACCACCACATGGTGAACGTGTTTATGTGTGCAGCGATACGTCTTAAATATTAGTCGAACCCTATTTTTATCACGCCATGGGAAAAGGTGACAAACATACAAAAGTTTATTCGCTACAATACTTTTTAAGTCGTTGTCGGGGAGAGAAACAGAGTATACAAACTGCGTTAGCAGGACAAAAGGAAACTTCATGAGGAGATAGAGAGAGAGAGAGAGAGAGAGAGAGAGAGCAAACACAGACGTTGAATTATCTTCCAGGTTTTCTCTTTTGGACCTAACATATACTTCCCAACGGAATCTGTCCTCACCACAGTGCGTCTGGGTTCCAACAGTTCATTACAGGTTGTATCCTTCACCTAGGAGAAGCAGGGACGAACTCATAAGAGATGTACTCTTATGGACCCCCACACATGGCCGTGCGAAGGCAGGACGACAAGCACGAACATATATTCAGCAGCTATGTGAGGATACGGGATGTTGTCCTGAAGACCTGCCTAGGGCGATGAACGATAGGGAGGAGTGGCGAGAGAGGGTCAGGGATATCCGTGCTACCAGCACGGATATGATGATGATGATGAACTATCATCTTTACCGCGTCCCGTGTGGCAGCCAACTGACTCTTTGCTGTCTCCTATACCCCGCATCCCCTGCCTTCTCGAGTTTTCATATGAGTTCCTTTCAGCCAATTAGAACTTGTCGATTTGCTGCCGAGACGTTTCTATTTTTAACCTGGGTGACCCTATTTGTTTTACATTACGATCACTTCATAATACAGTATATAATTACAGTCTTTCGAATTATGTTTGATGATAAAGACATAACTCAATTTTTTTTTCTTTCACACACACATACATTTGTCGTATAGTCACCATCATGACGAACTATACAAATATACATGCAGAAACATAACAGCACAACAATGAAGACGAGCGACACAGTTCATTGAAAAATATACCTCTCACTTTATTTGAAAGGGTTTGTGTGTGAGAAGGAGTTGGGGACCGAACAGAACTGCAATATATTGACCCCCACTCTTATGGCCATCAGCGTTGTGTCTTTCTTGTTCTCCAGGGCGGCTCAACCGGAGGCCCGGGGGCTCAGCTTTCTGCTGAGTGCTGGCTTTTTCTACCACATCTTGTCACCAACGGGTCTCCAAACTCAATCGGGGGTTCCGAGGGCCCCTTCAGCTGGGTGGTGATTTTCCCTACCACATGTTGTCTCTAACTCATCTGATCTCCAACAACCTGACTTCCGATCTCCACCGAGTTATATAATAGTTCAATAATCCACTCAATATTTTTGGAATGGCATGTTTGATCGTCATCATGCGGAAATAACTGTCATGCAGTTCACAGATCACTCTCTTCCGGTGCATCAGTCTATGAGTTTACCATGGGATTTTACCTTGTCCCATATTTTCAGACAAGCCCGCCTATGCGATTTCTTCTCATAACTGCCATCGGTATGTGTCACTTCCTTCCGGTGCACCCCTTTGGAATGGCATTGTTGGCAGGGTCGAAGGTCAATATACAACACAATCACACAAATTACCACGTATATATACACATATAAATACACATATACGCACACAGATACCCACACATATATATACACATATTTCCACAAATCCTTTCACTTATACACACAAAAATACACACAGATATTTTTATATATACGCCTAATATTTTTGGGGCAAAACTATGCACTGCGGATATTCACACAAAAAATCTATTACGGGTACAATGATTCGTTTCCCTTTTTCTAAAGATCTGGCTAGTATTGAGTATCCCACCCTTTCCATTACTCCCTGGTTCATTCCGATCTAGAGTGGCAATACCGGTTAGGGACCCACTATTAGTTAATATACATTTGCTTGCAAATTATTTATATTAGATAGGAATAATTTATACTGTGTCGGTGTACATTATTTGTACCAAGAATAGTTGATGTTAGAATTGTTTTCTAAAGATTTTTATCAATAGTTACTTGAAACCATAAAACACCTAATTACTTCTCTTGTTACTTAATGTCAATTCCATCTTTCTAGAAGAACAGTTTTGGTTATATTTAACCCATAGCTGGGATGATAAGGAGGTTCTTAACTTTCCCAACTTTCCATTATATCCGAAAATGAACGTAATAGCCCGACTGGAGTTCGAACTCGCTTACTACGATTCTGCAGTCAAGCGATTTAACCATTGCACCACGTTGACACCCCAGAACGTTTTTCAAAATAAATATGTAACTGAAACCCTATAACTGTGTATGAATTTCTCATATGATATATGGATACTAGATATCATTTAACTGTACAAAATAAAAACTCTCAAAAGAATAAAAATATGTAAAAGCGTTGGGGAAGTTTCCAAAGCGTAATGGTTAAAGAACTAGATTGAGACATTTGTCACGTGGTCTGCCACTGAGAGGAGAGAAATAAGAAATTTCCCTTACTCCTCCAAAGGTTGACCGTTAAAAGAGGAAATTAGAATGTTGGTCATCTATCTGTACTCCCGGGCGGATAGAGAAGGGGACATGGAGGTCCGCATAGCAGTCCGAATGAATCGCATGACAGGGTGACGAAGAAGAAAGAGGCCAAATGATTGGCCAGAACCCTAAAGCAGGAAGTAGTATCCCTTTTAATCAGAGGGAATAGGGATAAAAAAATCAGTTTTTAGGACGGAGGTCGCCGTGAAAGGACGCGCGAATCTCATGCCAAAACTCTGGGCGAAGATACAGAAATAGAGTTCTTGGATAGGAGTCTAACAGATGCCTTCAAGCTGAGCTCTACAGAATCCCCTTAAATAAAATACTCTGCGAAGAAATTCGTCGAAAAAGCTAAGTACACCGTAAAACAGTGTTCTCCCTCCACCTTTCCTAAGTATTGCCATTTTATATTCTCCCTCTCTCTCTCAATTTAAAGAAAGAAGAATATAGAGAATTATATGCATTAAGAAAAGAAGAGAAATTAAATGAAAAGATTCATTTCATAAACTCTAAACAGATGAGTGGAATTTGCTACCTTTTCTTGGTTCAAGAGAAAAGAGAGAAAAGAAAAGGAAAGAAAGATCTTGTATTTAAGTCTTGTCTGCTAGTAATATAGCCGGCGCCTTAATTATTTGCTTGTCCGCACGTATAAAAACCTTGTTATATTTTAGATGTCCCCTTGTGTCGAAATTTATTTATTGTGTTGTTTACCTATCGAATTGCCTTCTTTAGCATGTTCCTTTTCAGCTTCATTTTCGCCTCAATTTATTCTCGCTAAATGTCTTATTTGCCTTTAAAAACATTACACGGGAAATTAAAATTGTCGACTACGATGAATAATAATATTATATCTGAACCTAGAGGCCCATATCTTCCATTAACCTGGGGGTGGTAGAAAGACGAAGTGGCCTGGTGTGTGTGTGTAACGTGAAATTTGGAAACTCCTTGCCAGCGGCGGTCAGTTTAGCCCCAAATTAATCCCCACAGTATCTGCCAGTTCCCATGTGCCCGAAGAAGGAATCTTAACTGGGACTTATTCGGCGAGGGATCAAGTGCCAGACTGCCCCGACTCGGTCACACATTGTACTATATGCATGAATCACCTCCCATCAGCGGGTATGGGTTAAATAGTACAGCTGCATTTCTTCTACAAGGACGGCTTTAGCATTAAATAGCCCACGAAGTTTTATTTGCCATTAAAAAAGGATCCAAATAACACTAAATGTAAATATAGAATTGCAATGAACGTGGTTCTATAATGCCTAAGTATCAAATAACCTTTGACATGCCGTTAAAATCAATTAATCAAACTTTGCGTTTTTGTTATTCTTCTAACAAGTACATTTGTTTAATTATGATTGATATACATTCATGATTTGTAAATTAATATAACTGTATTTTTTGTTATTACACATTCATTTGTCTAGCCAATGTTGCACATTTCAATTATCGTCATTCCATTTCCACATTTCTTTGATGTGCCCAATTGATAATAGAAAGAGGAAACATTAATGAGCCGATCTGACTGACAATGATTAAAAGAGAGAAAGTTTAGATCTATTTTCCGAAACGATAATCACTTGAAATGGGTCCTCACACAAGGAAAAGAATGAATACGAAAAGACTATATGGGATGCGTGAATTGAATAAGCCTCCAAGCGTTATCTTAATCGCTTGGTGTCTTTCGGCAAATGAATGTTCAAGATTTAAATAAGACCTTTCAGATCTTATTACAGAATAATCTCAGTGAGGATTCTTACTACAAAAATGAATCGGCCAATGATTTTAATACAGAAATTCATTGGCCAATGATTGAGACTTTAGTAATGCACTGATCATAAAGAACTTATTTTAGTATATAAATGCATTGACCAATAATTCTTTTTACTTTATAGATGCAGAAGCCAATGTTATTTTTTTGCAATATAAATGTACTGGCCAATGATTTTTGCAATACAAATTGGCCAGTGGTAATTTAATAAGCTTTTTGCTTAGATGTGGCACAAAGCCATATTGTTATATTGTCATCTACAGCATCATAACGACACAATAATTAAACAGACACAGGAAGACTTCTTTAAAAAAATATGTACCTCTCACTTCATTACAAGAGTTCGAAAAGGTCATTCAAGGTTTGCGTGTGAGAGGGAATTGGAGACCGAACAGAAACTTCAATATTTTGACCTCCACTCTTATGGCTGTCAACGTTGTGTCTTTCTCATTCTCCAGATGCTCAACCGGAGGCCCTGGGGTCCCCTCTGCTGGGTGTTGGCTTTCTTTACTGCATCTTATCAGCAACTTCTCTGATCCCCAAACTCCATCGGGGTTCCCAAGGGCCTCCTCGGCCGGATGTGGCTTTCCCTACCACATTTCGTCTATAACTCCGTCTCCAACTGTAACTGGAACTCGGTCTTGACTTCTGTCTTGACTGAGTTATATAATAGTTCAACGTCCACTCGATCTTTGAAATCGCTTGTTTGATCGTCATTATGTGGAAAAAACTGTCATGCAGTTCACAGGTAACTCTCTTCCGGTGCGTCAGTCTATGAGTGTACTATGGGAATTTTTATTAGCCAATTTCCGCCCAAACGATTTCCTCTCATAACTGCCATTAGAATGTGTCACTTCCTTCCGGTGCATCACCTTGGAATGGCATTTTTGGCCGGGTCAAAGGCCAAAATACAACAATATGAATGGGGCACCCAATGAGACTCGAACTCACTCGTGTAGGTTTACTAGTCTAGTTTGCTAACCATTACGCTACCTGAGGCGCCCAAATGCATTGGCTAATGCTTATTTTCGTATGCATTCTAACCTCAGAAAAGGTTACTGAATGGGTGATATGCAAAACGGAGGTAAGACATGAAATGGAAAACTTTTTAACATTAACAAAATACAATACTAGTCAGCGGCGGAAAAAAGGTAACCCGATGCTAATGGTAACAAGTTAGCTTGCAGATTTCACACCCCTCAGAACAGTGTCCAACGTATTAATAGGAAATACCAATTAATGTCCATACAGATGGCTTGCTTTAGTTTGGTTTGGTTTTATGGCATATCAACCTTTGTAGGTTATTTAACGTCAAATCCATTTTTATGCAAATATTCAGTTCCATTTCAAACAATTCAGTTTAGCATGAGTACACAGTTTGTCAACAACATTTCTATTTCAAACTATTCAGTTTATTCAAGCAGTTATATATAACAATTAAGTTTAGTGTAAGTACAGTTTCAATGTCAAAAACAGTTCAATTTCAAACAATTCTGTTTAGCATAAGCACGCAGCTTCACTGTATGTACAGTTTAATTGTGAAAAAACATGTATTTCGAGATATTCAGTTTAGTCAAGCAGTTCTAATTCAGCTTATTCAGTTTAGTATAAGTACAGATTTTGTTTACCCACAGTTAAATGTCAAAAAAGTTCTATATTAAACAATTCAGTTTAGTGTAAATACAGTTTCAATGTCAAAGAACAGTTCTATTTGAAATAATTCAGTTTCGAGTTAGCATGCAGTTTAAATATAAGTACGGTTTAATTGTCAAGAACATTTATTTCAAGCTATTCAGTTTAATCAAACAGTTTAGTTTAACATAAGTATACCGTTAGTTCCATTTAACCCATATATAGGTCCCTATCATGTGCTACTAGGCCGGGCCAGAGTGGACCTGGGAGCGATGGCAATGAAGGGGTGCTCCGTGTTCCCCAAAGCCCCAGCATCAGACTGTTTAGTGTCATACCAGGACACTCGTTGTGGGGGGGTCTTTCCACTTGCAGATGTGCAGACGGTGTATTCTACAGCCCCAGCGGGCTGGGCAGTCATAGTGATGGGTTATAATACTATGCGAATTCATAAGCCAATGCTTTTTATAATAAACACTGCCAAGTGATTTTTATTATAAATATCACATTAGCCAATGATCTT
>OY757922.1:9091553-9096553 GCA_963585895.1 Sepioteuthis lessoniana
GCGGGGTATCTTCTGCTTCTTTTCTTCGTCAGTTCGAAGCCATTCTCTTTGATTTTGTCAATCGATTTTCTAAGTACGTAGTCTAGACAAATGATAAATAGATATGGAGCCAGCGTGTCCCCTTGTAGTACTCCTGCTACAATGTCAAAGAAATATTATTTCAAGAAAAGCAAATGTTTTTTCGAGAGATTTTTTTTTTAATGCCTAATAAGACCCTGATAAAAATATTGTACTCAGGTCTTGGCACAAGTGTCTACACATGGAAATTGGAATGTAATAATGAAATTGGAGTGCATAAAAAGATGAATGACAAAAATAATAAAAAGTGTAAAAGATTACAGTTACAGGGAGAGAATAGAGGAATCAGGATTAACTACTTAAAGAAGAAAGAAGAATTGGAACTTTGAAAATAAATAATGGTATTTCTCATTAAAGAACATTTATTTAAGATACTTTTCGAAAAGGAAATTACTGTGTTGGTAGATTTCAAAAACTAAAATATTTTTGGTATAACATGCCTAACGATCAACAACATAAACAGTGTAAAAATAGATTAAAGCTGATGATTTCCGAAATAATTGTTAGAAAAAGTGAAGAAGGAACCTTTGCGGAATATCCGAGGAATTACTTGAGAGATTTGGTTTGTGTATAGATATTGCAGTAATATTGTATATGGGCAGTACAGCGTTTTCTAAGGGCCACCTTGGAAGATAGTTAAAGAGGAGATGCCCAAGGAAGCCTAAAAAGAAATGATAATAATTTTATGGTATTTGAGTCGATAGTAAAAAGAAGAGATGCCTAAGGAGGCAGCAAAAAGACATGATGATAATTTTAAGGTATGTGAGAACATAATGAAAAGAAGTGATGCGCAATGAGGCTGAAGATATACGAGGAGCATACGATAAGTTTCCAGACTTTTTTCGCACAGGCATTTAAAATTGTTATAGACTCTTAAAAATTCAGTATGTTATTGCTATACATCTTATGAGATAACTGACCAATTTTTATGATTTCAGGTCCAAATCAACAGCTACAGCAGCAATTGGAATACACCCTACTAGTCAAATCTGGCGAATTTCAAAAATGCAATCTGGACGTGCGGACATTTTAGAAGAATGATATGCAATAAGATTCTGTTTTAAACTTGGAAAATGCCACAGAAACGTATGGAATGCGTCAGACTGCTTTTCGACCATCTTGCATGAATTGGGCATCAGTTTTTGAGTGGCATAAGAGATTCAAGGAAGGCAGGGAGTCTGTGTGGGATGATGAGAAGTGTGGGAGTAATACGGAAGTTAATACACCAAAGTTGATTGGCCAAAGGGTTAAGGTTAGGGTTACTATGTTGAGGTTTTTAGGGAGTTCAGTAAGAGATTCCGTCAGAAGAGGCCAGCACTCTTGAAATCAGGTCAGGGGCATTTTCACCAGGACAATGCACCAGTCCACAACTTCATCCTTGTCACAGACTATTTGACCAAGATGGGTATCAAAACAGTTCCTCAGTCTCCCTGTAGTCCAGACCCTACTCCCTGGGACTTTTGGTTATACCCTAAGCTCAGAGGCTGTCATTATGAGACAATTAAGGAGGTGAAAGAGGCTGTGACGAAGGTCATTGACACGCTCACACAAAAGGACTTCCATGGGGTCTTCCAGAAGTTGTTGGAACGGTACAAAAAGTGCATTGCAGCCGGAGGAGATTACTTCCAAGGGGACTAGAGTTTCATGTGTATACTATCAATAAAAGTGCCCGTACAAAAAAAAAAGTCTGGAAAGCTATCGTATGCACCTCGTACATAACAATATTTTTAAGGTTCATGTGAAAAGATAGTAAAAAAAAAGATACTCAAGGAAGTAAAATAAACAAATAATGAATACAAAATCAACATATTCATTACCAAACTCTGCAGCATTGGGATTCTGAAATCAAAATTAGAATTGAAAACATGTAAATGAGTACACTTACTTTTAGCCTGCTGCATAATCCCATATGATTCACTTAGAGTATTGATTATCATTGTGAGTTAAAATCCGGTCAAGTCTGTATTTCACTTCACGCTAATACTTTTGGGAAAGGCATGAATCTCTTCTCCTCACAGCTCACATAGTAGGGCAGAGTGTTTTTTAATTCTTTGTTAGACAACCAGTTTATGAGGAAAGAAATCTCCGTTCTCATCCTTTCTCTCCTTAAATAAATAATCCCGTGTCTTCTCCTATCTTTAATGGAACGGATGGGTAAATACATACTATCCAGTAGAGGTTGATAATAAGTAATAATTAAGATGTATTTATCATTGAAGGTTTCACTTGAAATAATAAAATTTTGATATATCAGGTTTAGGAGAAAGTGAGCACCTTATAAAGCATTATTAAGTGTGTAATTATGGGTGAAGCTGTTAAAAGATTTTTTGAAAGAGAAAGAGATACGGGGACAAAATATCTTAAAAGATTCAAATGACATTCTTGACTAATAGTGAAGATATTCAGTGAGCTTTTTATATTTCAATCTTACAATTTTACTTTGGCGTTTAGAATAAATATAAAAGGAAAAACGTATTTCATTATAAGTTGGTGTATTTTAAAAAATACAATAAGGAATTATTTGTTGAAAGGCATTAAATTCATATCTTTATTTGGATTGCAACAATATGTCCTAAAGGTACATTTCTTCAACCGATGCGTCGGGGCTTAGGATAATGGCTTGGGTATGGCCCTAAACTACACGTAATGGTGATGTTTTATCTTTGGAGCCCTAGTGTAGAGAACCCTTCATTGTCCTTTATTCAAGTTCTGCTATGACCTAGACTAGTAGTAGGGTCCTACTTTTGAGTCAAACTGTTCTGTTAAGAATATTAGATTTAGATACAAATCCTTTATACAATATTATATTGTTCTGATATTAATAACTGAAGCTATAAGTGCTTACTGTTACATATTGACCCTTGACCGAGCTGTCAATCAGAGATGCACCTGTGTAAATAAGCAGAAGATCATGTGATCTAATCTGAAGTAAGTGGGCGTTATGAAATAATATATGCAGATGCCCGCAATAGTTGGTTCAGTCGGTGGCAGGGAAGGCCAGAGTGAGAGCTAATTTGCAGTCAGTGAGAGCACCCCGCTGAGGGCTGCTGCTTCCAGTTGGGCGAGCTTCAGTTGAGAAAGTTGGAGGCACTGAAGGCCAGAGTGAGAGCCAGTTGCAGTCAGTGAAAGAATTCCACTAAGGGCTGCTGTCTCGAGTTGGGCGGCGACCAGTTGAGAGAGTCGGAGTCAGTAAGGGCCTAGTCAAAGCCAGCTTACAGTCACTGAGAACGCGGCTGCTGGGGCTCTGTGGCCTATACCAGGCCTCCGATTGAGCAGCCCTTTTCCGAGAAGCAGAGGAAGTGCTAAGTGGTTCTTAAAGATAACACAGCGTGCTATAGTCAAGAGAAGAAGTTATGTGTCGATATAGTAATCTGTCTTTGTCTGTCCCCGTCCGTCTGTCTCACAAACCACGGAAGCTTCAACTCCTTTCGAAAGAATAAAAAGACGTATATATTCTTATAAAGACGTGTAGTTCTTCTTTCTGCCCTCATCGCGGTATACAATATTACTGAGCATTAATTATTAGTCAGTTGAAAAAGTGTGCAAACAAATAACTATTATTAAATATAGATAATTACTTGAAAACATATTAATGTTTGTATTAGTTAGGAATACTCGAAACCATACAATTGAGGACAAATTATTTTCATTTTATCGGATTACTTGAAAACATTTAAAAGAATTAAAAATGTTTTTGAAGCAACGACACAGAAAATATGAATATGAATAAACAATGAACGATCTTCCCAAAAATCTATACATAAAATAACCCTAGACATCTTACCATACCGTTAAAATCAATCTCTCATTCAATCAGGCTACTCTGTTTTTTGGCCATGATTAGAGTGTGATATCTGCAATACTCCCTAAACTATTATAACGTAGCACGATGTTCTTATCATTAGGGAGCAACCTCTATGAAAACGGTTTTTGTTAGGCATAAGGAAGTGGACCTGGAGCATCATTTGCAATCGCAAAAGATTAATTCTTCAGATTAACCGGACACAGATCTCAGTGATCGTCCTACTAGTTCTACGAGGGTTTGGTAAGTTAAATTCGCTGAGAATTTGCTTTATTTTACATAAATAATGGACATCAAATAGTAGAAATTATACAAATATCACAGAGTTCTATAAACGTACTGATCGAATTAAATATTTACATTCTATGTAAATATGAAAATCTATCAAATGATGATGTACAGATATTTTGGGTACTAAGTCTTACTGGAATCACCGGAAATGACCAAGCAGATAAAGTAGACAGGTCTACTTTAAACAAAACAACTGAAAAAAAGTTTAAACCATCATATACAGACTTTAAAAAGGATAAATAAATACATACTACAGCAATGACGACAACGATGGAACAGAAGTAAGCATAATCAATCACATGACATCACATTATTCCTACTTGAAGTAAAGCAGCAACCAATACGTCATACATACCAGACCAAATGCATTGTGAAACACCTCCTCATTGAATATATCGAACTGGTCCATATAAGAGAAACCTTTTATAGTGCAAACGACATAAAGGCGCTGTCCCAAAATATTGAAATAAAAGATGTTATTCCGAAAAAGCGATATACACGGAATAATCTAAAAGAATTTTTAACAAGACCAAATTTCTCCTACAAATTTCCTACAAGAAATCATCATCATCATCATATCGTGCTGGTAGCACGGATATCCCTGATCCTCTCTCGCCACTCCTCCCTCGTTCATCGCCCTAGGTAGGTCTTCAGGACAACATCCTGTATCCTCACATAGCTGCTGAATGTACGTTCGAGCTGCTCGTCTTGCTTTTGCGCGGCCATGTGTGGGGATCCATAAGAGTACATCTCTTATGAGTTCATCTCTGCTTCTCCAGCAGTGTCCTGCATGTCTGGTTCGTCTAACTTGAATAGTTTTCGTGATAGG
>OY757922.1:9101553-9239053 GCA_963585895.1 Sepioteuthis lessoniana
CAGAGCCCTATCACGTGCTACCCTTTCGGGGAGATGTGGACCTGAGAGAAATGAAAATAAATAGGTACTCTACATTCCCCAAAGCTGCAGCGTTATTGACCCTATGCATTTTGGATTCTTACCCGTACTTTGGAATATCAAACCCCGTTTTACTGTGACATTTTGAGGAATATAGGTGAGAGTATTTGACAGGAACGGTCTGTATTTTAACGTGAGGAAAATTGTGGGCTTCGACTTGACAAATTATCCGTTCACACTGTTTTGAAAATATGTCTCACATTTTAAGCGAACAAAAGTCTATTTCTTTTGGCAATCTTAGTATAAACTGACTTACACACAGAAATAAAAAATAGATTTAATTCTGTCTTTTGATAAATATGCCAAATTTTTTCTTTAAGTTATTTTTTTCTTAGTTCAAACACATTACTTTTACAAGTGTGAGTGAAATGTTTTGCAATATTTCGATATATCCTACTTTACACCGAGTATATCACATAATTAAAGAAGTTTAAGCAGAGAGAGAGAGAGAGAGAGACAGAGACAGAGACAGAGAGTTATTTAAAAAGGCAAAAGCTGCTGTAAAAATGAGTCTACAAAGTTTAATACCCAATTGGCTCGGTATAACAAGACAAGATATACTTGATCTAACACCTCGAAATGCAAGTTTGCCGAGGTCAACAGATTTGATTGGCTATTTAGGTGATGGCAGAGGTTGGCCTGAAGATGCTGCCTACGCCAGGTGGAATCAGGAGAACGTTTTCCTCTCCGGAGCCCGTTCTGGACTTTGGTTCATAGCGAGGCTTCGAAATGGAACAATGACAGACTTGGGGCGGTAAGGCTCCCAGGATTCGGCTGGGCTACCTCCGAGTGGGCGAGCTGCATTATTGACTCCATTTGACAAGCTTCGGCTCTTCAGGCTCACATTGCACTAAGTGAGCCGATGAGCAAAATAGACCTGCAGAGTTCGAGCCTCGGCTCGTTCCCGAACTTCCCCTCCCCTTATCCCCACTTTAATCGGCCTTCGGGCTATTGACCTTGTGTCGAGTCTTGTTTGGTGGAAGACATTGGCAAATAGGGAGTTGAATATTTTTCTATGCTTCCCACCATTCAGGATTTGACTCAAGGTCTTTCTTATTGTAGTCATGTAGGGGAGGGGGAGAAAGGACACGTGCCGAAACTTGTACCCAGCTTGACTATGGTAGACATAGGGTCCATTGGTGCAATGGGAACTATGCTAGCCTTTGCTAAGTCTCCTAACACGTACACCAAGTAACCTTGCTGGTCATAGACTCACTTGGCCCGAAGCCTTAGTACAATGTTTTCTGTGCTCGTCATTATTTGGATATCCGGCATGTATGCCAGGTGGCTCTGTGCCTGACCAGAACAACCAAAAGCTGTTGGGCTGAGTGTGAGTTGTGTGTTCTATGAATCCTAATAAAAAAAGATTAGTTTCTCGATTTGCTAACTCATATGGTATCCAAGAGTACCAATCAAAGATACTGGAAGAAGCAGTTCCTCCTAGAGCAAAGAAGTTTTCCTGTACGTTGTGTCTGTCATTTCACTTTATTTCTACGTTCTCAAAAACTGAACTGCGAGAATAATGCAACAAAAGTTGTGATGCTTGAGTCAAATTATGTTGTTTTGCATCACCTTCCCCATCCGATGATTAGCAAATATCTACATAGCAGTCATTGGTGACTATGCTACACTCACGTGTTCTGGTAACACAATACCACGATCGTCGCACCACATTAGCCTTAATCATCGGATTTCGCTTCCTACAACTTTTTATTTTCCTCAAAGTAAAGTTCAAACTGAAAGGGTTGGTTGGTTGGTTGGTTGGTTGTTTCTTTTCAGGTTATTTAAAGTAGAATAAAGTCATTTGATAAAAGTTTGTATGTTTTGTTTTGTTTGGTTTTATGGCACACCAACTATTAGAGGTTATTTATAACCAAAACCATTTTATACAAATAAACATTTCTATTTCTAACAATACAGTTTACCATAAGTATGGTTTTTGTTTACACAGTTAAATGTTAAAACAGTTCTATTTCAAAATTTTCAAAATAGCATAAGTACACAGTTTAAATTTGAAAACAGTTCTATTTCAAATAATTCAGTTTAACATAAGAATAGATTTTAAATGTCAAAAGCTCTTTTACAAATAATTCAGTGTAGCATAAGTTTACATGTCAGAAACACTTCTATTTCAAATAATTCAGTTTACTATATGTATAATTTTATGTTTACACACAGTTAAATGTTAGAATATTTCTATTTCAGACAATTCTGTTAAACATAAGTGCCCAGTTTTCTTCTATTCGGCCCATAGATAGGACCTGATCAGGTGCAACCTCTCCCGGCCAAAATGTTATTGGGAGCGATGACACTCAAGGTTTACTCTGCATTCCCCAAAGCTCCAGCATTTCTGGAATCTCACCATTAGATTGTTTGATGTCATATCGAGAAAACGCTTTAGGGAAGTTTACCCTTCTGCAGAGATGCAGTCGGTGTATTCAGCACAACCAGCACAATAAACACTAGATGAGATTCAAGGTGATTTACCTAGGATTCTTGATCATTATATAATTTGCCCAGTCGGCTGAGACTGTAGAATACACTGACTGCACCTCTGCAGAGAGGTAAAACCCCCAATTAGTGTACTGATGTTTACACTAAACAATCTGATGGTGAGATTCCAGTGATGAATGAGCTATGGGAAATATGGAGCACCACTGCATTGCCATTGCTCCCACGTTCACTCTTGTCCAGAATGTATCACCTGATAGGCCCCTATCTATGGGTTAAATAGAACTAAGTGAATACTTATCCTAAACTGAATGGGCTAGGTACTAAGCAAAGGTGTGGTTATATACTGATCAGATAAAGGAGTAAAAATCTAGAAAAATAACAGATCTTTACATTTGATAAGAGGAAAAAATTAAATGGATATATTTTTGATAAATAAAAATCATTACCTAAAACCAAATATTCACCTACATAAATATTACAAAGAAAGCATAAAGCTTACATACTTTCACTAGGTACGCCCTGTAATTGAAAGATTCACTTGTGCGATATGAGAGATGGTAGCTGTGTTATTCCGTTTACTCTAATTCACGAAGACGAACAATGTGACTTTACTTATCCTGACAGAGGCAAAATGTGTCATTCGTCACTTAAATCCCCTCACAATCAGTTATATTTACGCATGATTACAAGGAGGACAAAAATATGGCATCTTTATCCGGGACTTGTTTATGCGTGGCTGTAGTGATTAGACATTCTTATCGTTGAACAAAGGGAAACGACGATCAAATTTATATAAAATGAAAATAAAGATTCTGATGAAAGAAATATCAACCTTCTTGATTACATATGTCGACCCGCATTTAATTTACCGTTGGCCTAGCTTAGGATACTGATCATGATGTGCTATGAGTGTGTTTTTGTTGGTATTAGCTTTTGTGTGTGCTAAGGGAGACTGGAAAAAAAATTCACTGTTTCTACGAGGTAATATGGTCAGAAAAGAGATTTTTTCTTTTTTTCCATCGCACAGTTCTGGCTCTGAAAAAGTTCTCTTATTGTTTCACGCTGATATATCGATAGTTTCAAGTTCAGTGTTGACAAAGATGACCTTTAATTGGTGGGAAAACAGGTGTTTTAGGGGATACTTTTAATTTCTTCGATAGGATCATGCAACCGGCGAATTGTGTAATAAGCATCTTTTAAATGAAAGGTAACAGAACGTGGATACTGGCAGGTGTTTGTGGTGAATATGGGTTTTAAATGAATTGGCTATTCATCACATTAGTCAACTGATAATAAGTTAAACATGCAGACTCTGATATATATATATATATATATATATATATATATATATATATATATATATATATATGTATATATATATATATATATATATATATATATATTCACATATATGCGTGTAACTTATGATCACTTGACTATTCTTTCCATATCAGGCGAAAGTATGACACAAGGTTGGATTAAAATGAGTTCATCTGAAGAAAGCAAACCTCCCAGGAGTGGCTACAACTTGCTTTTGTACTTTCAGCATTCCTCTTTAGAGTCGCCTCAAGCTCTGGCTAAAGATACTGGCCTTCACACTTTTAGGGGAGGTGGTAGATAATGCCTTGTGAAAGCCTTCTGCCACTCAAGTAATTCCACCCCACCTCCCACCGGCATGGATACTCCGGAAAGCCAGAAATTAGATAGAAGCCTGTGGTAACCAAATCAAAATGAAGTCCAAATTCCACATTTACTTTACATAAGTAGCCCTGCCAAAATTTGAGCCCATTTTTCGCTTAAAGTCTTATAATAACGTTATTTATAAATTGAATTATTCATTTAAAAGTTTCATTGTTATTAATCTTTAGCTTGGTTTTACATAAAGTCAGAAATATATGGTGTTATAAGAAATCAAATTCATTACCAAGGATATATGGACTTAGGTCATTAACCATTATACCAACAATAACAGGATAAGAGTAGCTTCAATTTTAATAGAAAACTGTAATTACTGCAAACCTAAGGAGAATCGAACCCACTGCATTGTAGCAATTTGTCTGCGAGTCTAGTTTAATAAACGTAACATGAATTTTAAATGAGTACTTTAAATGCATGGACATTAAAGGCAAAAGCATTTACAACCTTAGTAAACCTGGACAGAGTTAGGCATAATTAAGAAATAAATCAACGGTGTCTTCTCAAATATTGGCTGTGAAAAACTTTTTATTTTATTCTTTCCTTATTTGTTTGTTGTTTGTTTGTTTCTTTTTTCTTTCTGTTTTTCTCTTGATATTTTTTAATATTGTCCATGAAAAAACATCATAATTCTTTATTTCTTTCATTTATTCATTCTTTCTTTCTTCCTTTCTTTCTTTTTTCTTTCTTTCTAAACTTATTGGTATGGCCCATCTTGGTATTTATCTTTGTTTTTTTTCCTTTTTTTAATTATATATCTTTCTTTCTTTCTTTCTTTCTTTCTTTTTTTCTTTCTTTCTTTCTTTCTTTCTTTCTTTCTAAACTTATTGGTATGGCCCATCTTGGTATTTATCTTTGTTTTTTTTCCTTTTTTTAATTATATATCTTTCTTTCTTTCTTTCTTTCTTTCTTTCTTTCTTTCTTTCTTTCTTTCTTTCTTTCTAAACTTATTGGTATGGCCCATAAAAAAACTTCGTATTTATCTTTCTCTCTTTTTTTCTTTTTTTGCCACCTTATTGTTATTGATCATGAAGGAAAAATTATATTTCTTTCTTTCTTTCCAAATTATTACCTAGATGCATAGAATTACTATAAATCTATAAACGTTGGCTTTTATACACTTATTTGGTGTGAATGTTGTTCTTAACTTTAATCCTCCTTTTTCCATTATTGCTGTTGATCTGGTTTTCTGTAGAGATTAAAGGCAATTACAAAAGCAAACACAAAATAAAACCTCAACAATAAAAAACACAGTGTACATATTAGGATTTAACAATCCCATTAGTAGGCCTAGCATAAAATGTAAATACATTATAAGAACAATTTGCTGAAGAAAAGAGTTTGAGGGTACCAAAATTACTACACAATAAATGTCCAGCATTGATACTGTGCAAGTTAACTCAGTGTTTGGGAGTTTATTCCCAGTCTCCATTGGAATTTGCAGTGGAAATTGAAAACCTTTTCCATGACATGTAAAGCTGATTTTTCAAGAGAAAGCTGAAAATCGCTTGATGTTTTTCGTTAGGTAAGTCCATACCTAAAAGAACTAAGGCTGTCATAAAAGTGGCCAGGGAAGTGGCAACAAAATGTAATATTATCAAGGATTTTGATTGATTGTTTTAGTAGTAAATTGTTCCCATCCTGGACTTAAAGAGGAGCAAGAGGACAGTTAAAAACGAGGGAAATAGATTCGAGGCAGTAAGAAAGAAAGAGAGAGAGTCAGAGAGAGAGAGAGAGAGAGAAAGATGATGATAAGGGTAACAGAGACAGAGGCAGAGACAGAGAGAGTCAGAGAGAGAAAGAGAGAGATATGATGATAAGGGTAAAAGAGAGAGAGAGAGAGAAAGATGATGATAAGGGTAACAGAGACAGAGGCTGAGACAGAGAGAGTAAGAGAGAGAAAGAGAGAGATATGATGATAAGGGTAAAAGAGAGAGAGAGAGAGAGAGAGAGAGAGAGAGAAAGATGATGATAAGGGTAACAGAGACAGAGGCAGAGACAGAGAGAGTCAGAAAGAGACAGAGAGAGATATGATGATAAGGGTAAAAGAGAGAGAGAGAGAGAGAGAGAGAGAGAGAAAGATGATGATAAGGGTAACAGAGACAGAAGCAGAGACAGAGTGAGTCAGAGAGAGACAGAGAGAGATATGATGATAAGGGTAAAAGAGAGAGAGAGAGAAAGACAGAGAGAGAGACACACAGAGAGAGAGAGAGAGAGACATGATGATAAGTGTAACAGAAACAAAGATCAAGAGAGAGACAGATACAGAGAGTGAGAGACATGATAATAAGGGTATCAGTGAGAGAGACAGAGAGAGAGACAGAGAGATAGAGACAAGATGATAAGGGTAACAGAGACAGAGGCAGAGAGAAACAGACACACAGAGAGACATGATGATAAGAGTAACAGAGACGTAGACAGAAAGAGACAGAGAGACAGAAAGAGAGACATGATGATAAGGGTAACAGAGATAGGGACAGAGACACTGAGACAGAGACAGACAGAGAGAGAAAGAGAATAAGAAAGAGAGAAAGGAATAAGTAAGTAAACGGGAGGTTCCTGAAATCCAGGTCATGATAGCCACAGACACCCAAGTTAAAAATAGAAATGTATCAGGATCAATAAAGCATGACTCGCTGATTGACTGAAACAAACTAAAACAGAGAAGTCATTAAAGTGGGCGCGGGATTAAAAACACAAAGAAAGTGAGTTCCACCGTCGAGATGTGAGGACGTGCCGAAAAATTGGCACCCATATTGGGTTAGCTCCCCGAAGAAGACAATATACACCCAGCAATCGAAAAGAAGTTTGTAACGGAAAGAAATAACGGATCCCGGGCGTTCCCTTTGAAAATGCGAGGAAGGAAATACAGTAAACCTGAGCATCGCGGAGAACTTCAATAGAAAACCACCATGGTGGAAAAGATAATATCGAGGTCTGCTTCTTCTTCTCTCGTTCTGCAAAGGTTTATATTTTTTGTCTGTCAAGAACAGTTGACGCATTCCATATTTTTTATCACTAATTGGCTCGTACCATGGAATGGTAGTAGCAAATAAACATTCGTATCAAACGAACCAACAGACGGTTTTATGCGTTCGTCTCATTTCATAACTGTGAAAGTTTGCAGGGGGTCCGGCTGAAACTTAAAGGGTAGAACCACACTAATAGACTGTTTAGGATTGTGGTGTTACAGGCCTCTCTGTAGTGTCGTAGCGCAAAGAATTACGGAGTTTTAGTTGTTTGAGATTCTATTATTCTTTCTTCAAAACGCAGATATTTTATTATTTGTTTATCTACTTTACGTTAAAAAGATCTGAATTATCTATTAACGTAAGATCTTGATTATTCAGAAGCCAGGAGGTTTTGCTATTGAATAAAGTAGATTTTGTTCTTAGTTTTTATTATAGTATAAAATTCGGAAAAAGCAACACTATATAGTCATCCATCGACAGACTGTTTCGTTGTATCGCAACTCTTCAGTGTGGCTAGACACGCTGGACACTTGAAGATGGGATCGAAACCCGCCCAACTTTACGTTAGACTTAGTATCATACAGCTCAGCCAACAAGCGAACCACGTCATCCCTGGAATTATAAGGCATTAAGTAGTATAGTTCGTTTTGTTTACATTTATACTTTACCGGATACCAGAGTGATGAATTTATTCGAAGAGCTTTGCATTATGCATGTGGAAGCCGTATATTCTTTTGCCAGACTGCTCAACCCTCCAATTCAACAGTGTATTTATAAAACCAGTATACAATTATCAACGAAGAGGCTCAAACAATTCACGCTGAGTCCATAGGTTTTTTTTCTTTAATATTTGGATGACGATAAATGTTTGACTATAGAAAGAGAGTGAAGTAAGATGGAAAAATATGGGAAAATATCAAATCCCTTCCGTTGCCAAAAATATGAACCATTTATAAAGTATAATAACTGCATTTGAAAACCATAAGCCTAATTTTGCATTACTGTGCTGCGCTATTCTGACATTAACATTTCTTCATATCTGTGCAATTTAGAATTATTCATATACATCACGAGAAAATCTGATGCGATGGCAAAAAACCGTATTTTCAATATTGGGTGTAAAATGACTTGATTAAATTTTCGATACTCTACAATATTGTTAAATAGGAATTACTATGATTCTTTTCGGTCAATGTGAGAGTTGGAATTATTTATGATTTTCAATTCTAGCTCTTTCAGTAATAACTTGGTTATTATTAAGAAAAATAGATATAAGAATTTGTTTTTTATAGAAAAAATATGAGTTTTGAATTGCAGTCAATTCGGTGTTTCTCGTAAAAAAACATCGATTTTGAATTTGACGTTTATTGTTCATACTTATAGTAAAGGGAGAGTACTGGTATTTATGATTTCGTATTTAGTTAGATTTAGTACATATTAGTATTTTTTATTCATATCTATCTGAATCGCTAGGAATTAAGGAATTAAATACGGTTTGGAAGTAAATGTCAGAGAATGAAAAGGAAAAAATCCAGTTTTTTAAAAAATTAAACGGATTTTACATTCTCATGTTGCAATAACTTTCGCGAAACCCATCAATCTGATTTTCCCAATGTGTACTCTCCTCCCCCTTTTTTTTTCATATATATATATATATATATATATATATATATATATATATGTGTGTGTGTGTGTGTGTATGTATTTAAAAAAAAGAATCGGTCGGATTAAGATAATAAATTTATTTCCATCCTGTTGAAAAGCATTGATATAAATCAATGCTGAAAAAAATAACAGGACTTCTTCAGATCAAACAAGAAAAAAAGAAGTTTATTTATTTCTTTATTTATTTTTGCTTTGTATTTTATTTGCATTGATCTCTTGACCGAGATTACTTTAATCCAATAGTGCATGTTTGAATATTTTAATTGCCCTGCTTGGAATGGTTCCCAACTCCGGATTTACTGGATTAAATACTGTTATATATATATATATATATATATATATATATATATATATATATATATATATATATATATATATATTAGGAAGAATTGACCTATACATGAACGTAAATAAAACTGATCACATGAGTTTTAACGAGAACTAGCCCACTCCACTTTAAACAGTGAAGCACTGAAATTAGTTGACAAATTCCTGTATCTCAGCAGCAATTCCTCATTAGCTGAAAGTGCTGTTGAAGAAGATGTGATCTGCTAGCGATTGGACATTAATCATTTACAAATCTGATCTATTCGATAAAAAATCGGGATTTCTTTCAAGCTGAGATCGTGTAAATACTACTGTATAAATGTACCACATGGACACAAGCAAAACAACTGTCGTGCGGACACTTAACTCCCAACTCATCAGCGTCTTGCATGTCTTTGTATATTTTGGGTGGTAAAAACATCCAAATAATACGAAGACATGCGAGACACTACTGGAAAAGCAAGAACGAATTCGTAAGTGATGATCTTAAATAAACCCCAACGCATGGAAGTGCCAGTATTGGCAGACCAACTAGAATTTATTTGTATGAGGTCTGTTCAGACACAGGACCTAATTTGAAAACCCTTTCTGGAGCGGGTGAAGATAGGAACTGAGGAAGAGAGAGAATCAGGGAAATCTGTGCGGTCAGCGTGGCTGGATGATATATATATATATATATATATATACGAGGATCATTAAACAAGTTTCAAGACATTCTTCGTATGGGCACTTTTATTGATAGTACACTCATGAAACTCTAGTCCCCTTCAAAGTAATCTCCTCCGGCTGCAATGCACTTGTTGTACTGTTCCAACAACACCTGGAAGGCCCCATCGAAGTCCCCTTGTGTGAGCGTGTCAATGATCTTCGTCACAGCCTCTTTCATCTCCTCAATTGTCTCGTAACGTCAGCCTCTGAGCTTAGGGAATAACCAAAAGTCACAAGCAGCAAGGTCTGGACTATAGGGAGGCTTGGTCAAATAGTCTGTGAGAAGGATGCAGTTGTGGACTGGTGCATTGTCCTGCTGGAAATTTCAACTGACCCGATTTGAAGAGTGCTGGCCCCTTCCAACCGAATCTCTTCCTGAACTCCCTTAAAACCTCAACATAATAACCCTAACCCTAACCCTTTGGCCAATCAACTTTGGTGTATTGACTTCCTTATTCCTCCCATACATCTCATCATCCCTAACAGACTCCCTACCTTCCTTGAATCTCTTATGCCACTCAAAAACTAATGCTCGATTTATGCAAGATGGTCGAAAAGAAGTCTGAAGCATTCCATACGTTTCTGTGGCATTATTTTTTCCAAGTTTAAATCAGAATTTTATTGAATATCGTCCTTCTTCACGTCTAGATTGCCTTTTTGAAATTCACCAGCTGTGGCAATCAGGCTTTAGTAGGATGTATTCCAGTTGCTGTTGTAGCCGTTCATTTGAACCTGAAATCATAAAAATTGGTCAGTCATCTCATAAGATATAGATCATACTGAATTTTGAAGGGTCTACGAGAATTTTAAATAACTGCACAAAAAAGTCTGGTAACTTATTGAAGGCACTATATATATATATATATATATATATATATATATAAAATGAAATTTTGGTAGGGAAGTGTTCGACCTCACTGCACGGATCTATTATACAAGCAGAAAAGTAACATTTTTTAAAAATTCGATTCCGCTACATTAAATTTTACGTTTATTCGCATATTCATGAATAAATAATGCTCAACAACAGTCATAGAGCACATCTCTCTGAGTTAGGATAGATTAGGCTCATCAGTTTCTCGCCAATTCCAAGCAGGCCCGGGGAATAGAAAAGCTACATACAAAATATATGAATATTGCAGAATACGTTCTCGATACATATGAGACCACAATAAATCAAAGAAAAAGGCAGCCAAAATAACCTGGAAAAATTTTAAAAAGTAGAATCACCTTTTACCAACACCTCAAAACATTTTAAACTTTGCTAAGAAGAAAAATTTACATTTTCAGGACATAAGAAACTACTAAATAAACGTTCTCATATCCAAATATGGGAAGGAAAACAAATTCCTACTTAACCAAATGATAACTAATAAGTGAAAGACGAATAACAAGTAAAGACAAATGTATACTACTACTACTACTACTAATAATAATAATAATAATAATAATAATAATAATGATAATAATAGACACCTATGGGACTTTGAAATACACACGGATCAACTAATCCCGGCCAGATGACCAAACCTTATAATGATAAACCAAAAAAAAAAAAAGAAAGAATTTGCAAAATTGTTAACTTTCGTGTCCCAACTGACCACACAATAAAACCGAAAGAATGTGAAAAGAATGATAAGTACCTCGACCTTGCTAAAGAATTGAAAAAACTGTGGAACATAAAAGTAACGATTGAACCAATTGTGATTGGTGCTTTTGGCACCAATAACTAAAGGATTATTAAAAGGCCTGGAGGACTTGGAAGTTGACGGACGAGTAGAGACTATCCAAATGACAGTAGTACTGAGAATGGTGAGAATACAGAGAAGAGTCCTGGAGACTTCAGGAGACTTGTTGTCACTCAAACCCCAGTGAAAAATCATCAGCTGATACTGATGTGAAAAACTCTAACGGAGTGAATAATAATAATAATAATAATAATAATAATAATAATAATAATGTAGGCTATGCGGTGACAGAGACGAAACGATCAATCACATAATAAGCGAATGCAGCAAATTATCACAGAAGGAGTACAAGGCGAGAGACGACCGAGTCGGCAAGGTGATCCACTGGGAAATGTGCAGGAAATTTCAATTCGACCATACAAACAAATGGTATATGCAAAACCCGGCACCTGTCCTAGAAAATGACTCGCATAAACTCCTATGGGACTTAAACATACAAACGGATGACCTAATCCCGGTCAGAAGACCAGACCTCATGATAATCAACAAAAGAAAGAGAATCTGCAAAATTGTTGACTTTGCTGTCCCGGCGGACCATAGAATAAATCTGAAGTAAAGTAAACAGAAGGATAAGTATCTCGACCTTGCTAGAGAATTGAAAAAACTGTGGAACATGAAAGTAACGATTGTGCCAATTGTGATTGGTGCGTTAGGCACAGTAACTAAAGGATTATTAAATCGCCTGGAGGACTTGGAAGTTAGCGGACGAGTGGAGACTATCGAAACGACAGCATTGCTGAGGACGGCCAGAATACTGAGGCGAGTCTTGGAGACTTGAGGAGACTTGCTGTCACTCAAACTCCTGTGAAAAACCATCAGCTAATACATATGTGAAAAACTCTAGAGGAGTAAATAATAATAATAATAATAATAATAATAATGAAGTGAAGTAAATTAACAAACCAAAAAATAATAAATAATCGCGCAGTGTCCACGAGGCTGCCATTCCCAGAATGCTCGACTAATCTGATCAGCCATACCATCATGCCCCCCACAGCAGTATGTAAAGGGAGAGAAAGCATGTAGGATACAGGTTTGTCTACACAATATATATATATATATATATATATATATATATATGTTATGATTGTTTAGTCAACTGCACTACCTGTATCCTACATGCTTTATATATATATATATATATATATATATATGTGTGTGTGTGTGTGTGTGTGTGTGTGTGTGTGTGTGTGTGTGTGTATCTATTCACGCATAAACACACTGTTGCTTTCTCTCATTTACACAAACTTTATATATATGTATATATGTGCGTGTGTGTGTGTGTGTGTGTGAGAGAGAGAGAGAGAGCCAGTGTTTGTGCGTGAAGAGATAGGTTGATATATATATATATATATAGAGAGAGAGAGAGAGAGAAAGAGATAGAGAGAGAGTGAGTAAATGAGTGAGAGAATTTGAAAGAGTGTAACTGACTAATGGTGTCCCACATTAATACCATTAAACTGCTTAGTAGAATGTTCTAAATATTGCTAAGCTACAGTTGACTGCAACATTGCCAAGTGTTAGAGTAATTTTAATACCTTAACTTATAAAGCGTGATATATTTCCTTTCAATTGCTTGCTTCCGTTTGTGTATGTGTGAATATCTATATTATAAATTCATTATTTGTGACTTTTTTGATACATTATATGACTATCGATCGGTATAACTGATTTGTACGGACATCTCTCTCTCTCTCTCTCTCTCTCTCTCTCTCTCTGGTTAACCTCCTTTTCTAAAGAATAATTTTTGGTCACAAGCGCGCAGATGTAAATTATTAACCTTTAAGTTGATGATTTCACTCGTTTTCCGAGTGTCATCAATCAGAGACTGGCGCAGCAACCGGTATAGTTGACTTTCCAACCTATTAATCTCCTGGTTTTTCACTGTAAGATACTTTGCTATTTTACAATATAATATTTTCCATTAGATACAATAACCCCCTGCTAGTTTGCATCCGTTAAGAATAGGTTCCTTCACATGTTTACAGCTTTACCTTCACTAAGCATTTCATTTGTCTGGATTAGACGGAATAATTTCCGTTACAGAAGGCAGGAAAATGTCGGCCTCCTCAGACATTTAAATGGATTACTTCTGTTCATTAATAAATTCTTCTTCTTCTTCTTCTTCTTCTTCTTCTTCTTCTTCTTCTTCTTCTTCTTCTTCTTCTTCTTCTTCTTCACATTTCTCTCCACCTCCACTTCATTGTTTCTCTTTTTGCTGCCCGAGAAACAAACAGATGGGTTTAAAGAATAGGATTCTATTATTATTACTCCTTTAGACTTTCTTACATCAGTGTTAGCTGATGGTTTTTCACTGAATTTTGAGTGACAGCAAGTCTCCAGAACTCTTCTCAGTATTCTGGCCCTATTCAATAATGCTGTCGTTTGGATGGTCTCCACTCTTCCGCCAACTTATTAGTCTTCCAGGCCTTTTAATATTCCTATATTTACTGTCCCAAAAGAACCAATTACAATAGGTACAATCGTCACCCACATGTTCCACAGCTTTTTCAATTCTCTAGCAAGGTCGAGGTACTTATTCTTCTTTTCACATTCTTTCAGTTTTATTCTGTGGTCCATCGGGACAGCAAAGTCGACAATTTCGCAAATTCTCTTTTTTTGTTGTTGTTGATTATTATAAGGTCTGGTCTTTTGGCCGGGATTAGGTTATCCTTGTGTATGCCAAAGTCCCATTTGAGTTTATGTACGTCATTTCCTCGGACAGGTGTTGGGTTGTGCATATACCATTTGTTGATATGATCAAATTCTATAAAATATGCATTCTAAGTATATATATATATATATATATATATACATTGCTGCCTCTTTTGAGAGATATTTTTTCAGTGACGTAGATATTACTTGTTTTCAGAACATAAGCAATTCTGCAAATTTGCAATTGTTCGTATTTCATATTGGCTGAGGCTGCAATGCATCTTGTTAATGTGTTTTTCTGTACCTTTCTTCCTCATATCCAGGACTCCCACTATTACTGGCACGCTTGTTAGGCACTACATCTATTCAATTTACATTTCCTGGTATCAGTATTCACTTATTGTTTTATGTGACGTTACCCCTTCAGCCCCCACGTTACATCAACTTCTTCGAACCATTTCAATATCTTTACGGCCGGTGATCAACTAGTGGTTCCGATAGGGGTATCGCACATTTCTTTACGCTACAAGAATACAATCGAGGGAGCGGGAGGAAAGAGAACAAACGAACAATATGCTTGGAGTTAACTCAAAGTGCAAGACAAGGGAGTTATGCAACACTGCATTTTCTGTGTGCATGTGTAGACTAACGCCAGCGTGGACTCTAGCAAAAATTCTACAACGCTACTAGGAATGCCAACCTATCCTGACCGGTCTTTCTCAATGTAGCTGGACCCTATCTCATGCCGACTGGTCTCTCTGCTCCGGTGTCGACTCGTCACTCTCGTCACCCTTCTCCAACTGCCTTCTTCTCAGTCCCTTTGTCTCACTCTCTGACTGGCGTCCCCTCACCACTTCCGGTCACGCCGAGATTGCGGGTCCAAAACCCTTTGTCTGGTTTCGCGCCAAAACAGACAAAGAAATCGTCTGCTTGGCGGACCATCTACCTAGTGTTACATTTATATTCTATGACAGATATATTATCTGTTGGCAGCGACTCATCAATTTTTTTTCATAAGTCCTACAGCAGTATATCTAGTCTATTGTTCTTTATTTTTCTATTGGAGAGCAAAATCCCGGAGATTAGAATCTCCGATGGTTTTGATAAATGTTATAGGATTTTTCACTATCCCATATCCAATCGTATTTACATATTTTCCGATGATTATCATATCCTATTTTATCCTGACTTTCTTTCAATTCTATTGTAGTTAAAGTTGAGCAATCAAACACTAAGGAGTAAATTGATTCTAGTTTTCGTTCTCACAATATTTATTTTGCGTTTGATCCATTTTTGTAATGTCTGCTAGATTGTTTCAACTTGGTGGGCTTTGATATTGTGTCGCAATTATTGACTCCCAGTCTCAACACGGTCCATCACTTTTCAGTCAAAGATTAGTCTTCTTTAGATCTATATCAGCATTTCGAATACTTATTTCATATTTTCCATGGGATTTTTGGTTCCTAGGATTTTTGGTTCCTAGAAGTTTTTAATTGATTTTTTTCCTCGTGTTATTTCTTTTTTTTTTTGTATGTTTTGCTGCTTCAATTGATTTAATTCTTAGGTGTAATTCTTTCGATTTTACTAGAAAATTTATAACTTTTTTAACCAAATGAATATTCTTCTTTTGTTTTTTTTTGTTTTTTGTGTGTTAATTAAGTGTAGTATCTAATCTACTGCAGTATTTCATTGTTATTTTAATACTCCAGTGGTTGTGTTGTTGGTAAATTTTAGTCGGATTAATTAACTGCTGTTGGGTGATGAATTTTGCAGCAGATAAGTAATTTCCTAGCTTTATATCCATTTTTAAAAATTTCAACTAATGTCCAATTTATTATATTATATTACATGTTGCTGTGTCGCATCAACCGAAAAAATATCTACACGTGGCTAACGAAGGCATGGACAGGTATCGATAAACTATCGATCATATGGAAGTCAGACCTGACCGATAAAATGAAACGCAGTTTCTTCCGAGTAGCGGTCGTATCGATACTGCTATATGGATGCATTACTTGGACGCTAGCTAAACGGCTGGAGAAAAAGCTAGACGGCAATTACACAAGAATGCTGCGAGCAATATTGAATAAGTCCTGGAGGCAATACACCAAAAAGCACCAACTATACGGCCACCTACCTCCCATCACGAAAACTATCCAAGTTAGACGGACCAGACATGCAGAACACTGTTCGAGAAGCAGCTCATAAGTGATGCACTCCTATGGACCCCCACATATGGCCGAGAAAAAGCAGGACGACTAGCTCGAACAAACATACAGCAGCTTGGTGAGGATAAGGGATGTAGCACTGAAGACCAGCCAGAGGCGACGAACGACAGGGAGAAGTGGCGAGAGAGGGTCAGGGGTATCTGTGCTAGCGGCATGACATGATGATGATGATGATGAAGATGATTCTTATTCTTAGATAGAATTCTTTTCTTTTTCTTTCCTTTCTTTATGGTATATTTATTAGCATTCATTTCATTAATTCAAAAATATCTATATTTTTTATTGTTTTCTGTTTCAGTAATTTCAGTGTTTATATCTCGAGTTATGATTGTAGAGTTTACTTGAGAGCCTTTCTTAAATGTGACTTTCGAACATTTGTCCAGACCACTGAATCTTTATACAAGGTTTTGTAGATCTATATTTTTTGCATCGTCCATGTAGAGTTGGTGATTTAGTTTGTATCAATCGGGGAGTTTAACCTCTTTGGACAGCAATATAGGTTTATGCAAAAAATTAGAAGATTCTTTTGTCCAGATTATTAGTTTTTTTTTATTCATTTTTAATGGGTTAATCTGAGATTAGAGTAACGCCTTTCTATTTCATATTCAAAGAACTTTTATTATAAAAGGGGATAAATTTAAAATGTTTAAAAATGTAAAATCTGTTCATGGGATACGCTACTAAAATCTTAGTTTGGTTGTTGTTGTTGTTGTGAATCCAATCAATACTTTGATTTTTTTTTTCCGTTTGGAGAGAGAGTTCTGCCAAATCATCTTGTTTATAAGGAAGTGACCTTTGCAGCCATAAGATTTATTGCATTCCTTTTGTTCTAAGGGGATGCTGTCTTTACATTCTACATATTTAACAATTCTCTCGTTTAGAATCAATCTTATCATTTTACATGATGTTGGAAGGCAGGAAATTTGTCGGTGGTTTTTAACATTTTTAGTGTGTTACTCCTTTTATGAGCCAATTAAGAATGTTTTGCTTTTTAATAATGTCTTAATTACGGTTGGTCATTTCTTTATGTTTGGAGCATAGGTGGTACAACCAAAAGTTTGTTACTTATATCTTTCATTTATGTGTGTGTTTAAGTGTCTTTAAAATCTCATCAATTGCAATATCTTCGTACATTAGTGATACGATGATCATTAAATAAGTTTCTAGAATTTTTCCTCTGTGCACTTTTTTTGATAGTACACACATGAAACTCTAGCCCCCTCCGAAATAATCTCCTACTACTGCAATGCACTTGTTTTGCCGTTCCAACAAATTCTGGAATGCCCCATGGAAGTCCTCTTGCGTGAGCGTGTCAATGACCGTCATCACAGCCTCTTTCATCTCTTCGATTCTCTCATAACGACAGACTCTGAGCTTAGGAAATAACCAAAAGTCACAGGGAGCAAGGTCTGGCATAAGAGATTCAAGGAGGGCATGGAGTGTGTGGGGGATGATGAGATGTGTGGGAGAATTAAGGTAGTCAATACACCAGAATTGATTGGCCAAAGGGTTACGGTTAGGGTTGAGGTTTTAAGGGAGTTCAGGAGGAGTCTCCGTCGGAAGTGCACAGCACTCTTCAAATCGGGTCAGTGGCATTTCCAGCTGGACAATGCACCAGTCCACAACTCCATTCTTGTCACAGACTATTTGACCAAGATGGGCATCAAGACAATTTCCCACCTTCCCTTCCATGGGGCCTCCGTAAGTTGTTGGAATGGTACAACAAGTGCATTGCTGCCTGAGGAGATTTTTTCGAAGGGGACTAGAGTTTCATGTGTGTACTATCAATAAACATGCTCATACGAAAAAAGTCTGAAAACTTATTTAATGATCCTCGTATCTCCCTCCTTCTTAGCTGTTCTTGACTCTCTCCTTCATTCTACTATCTCGTACATTTCTGAATACAAAGAAGCAAAACCTCAGATTATATTGTTTTTACAGAAAGGTTTTTGTCTCCTCATTTTCGGTATACAACGCAAATATTAGTCAAAAGTGATTTCACTTTTTCAATCGTAGGCGTTTCCTTAGAATTTCCTATTTCTCAATAGAATTATTTTCTTGGACTATTTATTGTTTTAAAGAATTTGGTTCGTTTTATATCATCGGATACACTGGACCCTTAGTTTGAATTTTTGTTTCAGCTTTTCTTTTGTTATGAGGGTCTTATGAATCGATGTTATCTCGTGGTTCGTTTTAATTTCTCTTGTTTTTCTTTTTTTTCACTTTGATACCATAACTCTTTTTATTAAGTATGCAATGATTTTTTCTGTATTTCTTAATTTCTTTTTGTATCCTTGATTTTAATTTGGTTTGCTTCGAGCCATTTTATTTTGTGTTATGTCTACTGGGCATGGTACTGTAGCTGTCACTCATTATACTATTTGATGTGTAATAGTTGGTTGTAAATCGTGTAGATGTTCTATTGCACAGTTTCCCGCTTTTATCTGAATTGCGTAATTTAAATTTTTTTTTTGTTGTGCCTTGCTTTTCATATCAGTATTAGTTACCTTAACGATTTCCCTGATTATATTCTCTTTCATACTGTCGATTTAATCTTATTTTCTGTCTAGTCTGGGTTTTGCATTTCAAGTTGAACATTCTCCAATTCATTGTATTTATTTTTCGTTGCTTAACTTTTCATACAATCAGTGCTTGATTTTTAAATGTATTTTCTGTTTTATTCCTAACTACAAGGCTCATTAAATAGGTTTCCAGACTTTTTTCGTATGGACATTTAAAATTGTCGTAGACTCTTGAAAATCCACTATGTTATTGCTATACATCTTTTGGGATGAATGACCAATTTTTATTATTTCAGGTTCAAATCGACAGCTACAGAAAAAATTGGAATACACCCTACTAAAGCTTGGTTTTCTCTGCTGGTGAATTTCAAAAATGCAATCTGGACAAGGGCACTTTAGAAGAACGATATGCAATAAAATTCTGTTTTAAACTTGGAAAAAAAAAGCCACAGAAACGTATGGAATGCTTCAGACTACTTTTGGAGTGTCTTGCAGGAATCGAGCATAAGTTTTTGAGTGGCACAAGAGATTCAAGGAAGGCAGGGAGTCTGTGTGGGATGATGAGTGGTGTGGGAGAAGTAAGGAAGTCGATACAACAGAGTTGATTGGCCAAAGGGTTAGGCTTAGGGTAAGGGTTACTATGTTGAGGTTTTAAGGGAGTTCAGGAAGAGAGTCTCTCGGAAGATGTCAGCACCCTTCAAATCGGGTCAGTGGCATTTCCAGCAGGACAATGCACCAGTCCACAACTTCATCCTTGTCACAGACTATTTGACCAAGATGGGTATCAAGACAGATCTTCAGCCCCCACTCCATAGTCCAGACCTTTCTCACTATGGCTTTTGGTTATTCCCTAAACTCAAGGAAAACCTGAGGCTGTCGTTTTGAGACAATTGAGAAGATGAAAGAGGCTGTGACGAAGGTCATTGACATGCTCACACAAGAGGACTTCCATGAGGCATTCTAGAAGTTGTTGGAACGGTACAACAAGTGCATTGCTGCGGAGGAGATTACTTCGAAGGGAACTAGAGTTTCATATGTGTACTATCAATAAAAGTGCCCATACGAAAAAAGTCTGGAAACTTATTGTATGCCCCGCGTAGATTAGAAGAAAAATCTATGCGTAATACATAATATATTAAAAACATACATTAAAATTTCTTTTAATATTTAATAATATAGTACATTTCAACCATTTATTTGTCTGAATGGATTTTAACGGGACAATATTCTACATTTCAAATACTGTATAATTATGAATAACAAAAGGAAAACTAAACTGCGAATAACATTTATTTAATTATTTTCTCAATAAAACTCTTTTTACGAATAATGTAACGTTATTTAGTTTATTTTTAATTAAAAAAATTATCAGCAATAAAGATCATTGAGAGATTTCTTGTTTAAATTTGAATTAATGAAAAATGACATTTAAAAAAAAAAGAATAAAAAGAATAAAACTATATTTAATTCATTTAATTTAATTATTAATAATAATTAAAAATAGTGATGATACTGAATTAAATTTGAATGATATATGAGAATTAAAAACTACAGTACATTTATACAATAAATATTAAATGGATGAATTAAATTTATATTTTATTAATATTAAAATTTAACAAATTACAACAAATTCATACTATATCCTTAAAATTATACATTAAATCAAAATTAAAATTAATAATAATATTCAAAAGTAATATTTACATTAAAATTAACTGTAAATTAAAAGGAATATTTAGAGTGAAATCTGTTAGACAAAGAAGCGATTTTAGTTTATTCAGTGATTCGAAAAACAGGTTACACCTTCATTCCTGGGGTTGTTATCATTATTATTATTATTATTATTTTAGTTCTTTCAAGTTTTTCCTTGTAACGTTTGCTGACGGCCTTTCAGTAGAGACATAAAATCTCCACAGGTCTTCGGGGCCTCACCGTGAAATTTGGTTGATCATCTCCGACACTGCAACGCAGTATACAATCAAAATCCGATAGATAGATGGATGAAGGGATGCATACTCCCCTTCCCTAAAAAGGGGGACCTCGAATTAGCCAAAAACTACCGAGGCATAACACTTACATCCATAGCAGCCAAAATCTACATTGCCCTACTACGAAACCGCATAGAACCCAAAATTGACAAAATACTTAGGAAAAACCAAAATGGCTTCCGAAGAAATAGATCCACGACCTTAACCATCCGTAGAATCCTTGAAGGTGTACGGGCAAAACACCTACAAGCGACATTAATATTTGTCGACTTTACCAAGGCCTTCGATTCCATTCACAGAGGAAAGATGGAACAAATCCTACTAGCGTACGGCATACCTAAAGAAACCGAAGCAGCAATAACGATTCTCTATAGAAACACCAAAGTAAAAGTACGATCACCAGATGGAGACACAGAATACTTCGACATTGTAGCAGGAGTACTACAAGGGGACACGCTGGCTCCGTACCTCTTTATCATTTGTCTAGACTACGTACTTAGAACGTCGATTGACAAAATCAGAGAGAATGGCTTCGAGCTGACGAAGAAAAGAAGCAGAAGGTACCACGCAACAACAATTACCGACGCCGACTACGCCGATGACATAGCGATACTGGCAAATACACCCGACCAAGCCGAAACACTACTGCATAGTTTGGAACGAGCAGCCGCAGGCATAGGCCTCTATGTTAATACACACAAAACGGAATATATGTGCTATAATAAAACGGGGGACATCTCCACTATAGAAGGAACCCCTCTTAAATTAGAAGACAAATTCACTTACCTAGGAAGCAGCGTCGAATCAACCGAAAAGGACATCGAAACGAGGTTAACGAAAGCATGGACAGCTATCAATAGGCTATCGATTATATGGAAATCAGACCTAACCGATAAAATGAAACGCAGTTTTTTCCAGGCAGCGGTCACATCGATACTGCTATACGGGTGCACTACATGGACGCTAACAAAACGGCTGGAGAAGAAGCTAGACGGCAATTACACAAGAATGCTGCGTGCAATCTCGAACAAGTCCTGACGGCAACACCCCACAACACACCAACTGTACGGCCACCTGCCTCCTATCACGAAAACTATTCAAGTTAGACAAACCAGACATGCAGGACACTGCTGGAGAAGCAGGGACGAACTCATAAGAGATGTACTCTTATGGACCCCCACACATGGCCGTGCAAAAGCAGGACGACCAGCACGAACATACATTCAGCAGCTATGTGAGGATACGGGATTTTGTCCTGAAGACCTGCCTAGTGCGATGAACGATAGGGAGGAGTGGCGAGAGAGGGTCAGGGATATCCGTGCTACCAGCGCGACATGATGATGATAACAATACAGTCGTTGGAATGGTTTTAATTCAATCTCTGATTTCCGTCCCTACTAACTCTATTCATAATCCTTTGGGGACCGTTCCAAGTGCGCCAATTACAACTGGTATCACTGTCACCCCAACGTTCTAAAGCTTTATTAGTTTACTGGTATTATTATCATTATTATTGTTTACTCTCTTAGAGTTTTTCACATCAGCGTTAGCTGATGGTTTTTCACAGGAGTTTGAGTGAAAGCAAGTCTCATGAAGTGTCCCGAACTCTTCTCAGTATTCTGACCGTTCTCAACAATACTGTAGATTGGATGGTTTGCACTTTTTCGCCAACTTCCAAGTCCTCCAGTCACTTTAATAATCATTTATTTACTGTACTGAATGCCCCAGTCACGATTTGTACAATCGTCACGTTCATATTCCATAGTTTTTCTTTTAATTCCCTCGCAAAGTCGAAGTACTTATCCTTCTTTTCACTTTCTTTCAGTTTTATTCTGTGATCAGCCGGGACAGCAAAAGTGTAGATTTTGCAAATTCTCTTTTTTTCTTGTTGATTACTATGAGGTCTGGTCTTCTGGTTGAGATTAGGTAATCGGTTTGTCCTTACCGAATTTTTCTATCCAGCGTTAGCTAATGGTTTCTCACAGGAGTTTCATTGACAGCAATTCTCCTCAAGTCTCTAGGACCCTTCTCAGTTTTCTGGCTGATCTCAGTAATAGGGTAGTTTATTTGGTCTCCACCTATCCTCTTATTTCCAAGTCCTGGAATCCTTTTACCAATACTTTGGTGACTGTACCAAGAGCACCAATTACAGTTGGTATCACCGTCAATTATATGTTCCAGAGTTTTTTCAATTCTCTAGGAAGATCAAAGTACTAATCTTTCTTTTGACTTTCTTTCGATTTTACTCTGTGGTGAGCTGGGACAGCAAAATCCACAATTCTGCAAGTTCTCGTTTTTGTTGTTGATTATTATAAGGTCTGGTCGTCTGGCCGAGATTAGGTGATCCATTTATATGTGAAAGTCCCATAGGAATTTATGTGTATTTCTCCAGGACATATTCTGGATTGTGCATATACCATTTGTTCCTATGGTGAAATTTCAATTTCTTGCACAACTCCTAGTGGATTACATTGCCCAACCATTTGTGTCTAGTTTTATACTCCTTCTGCGCTAGTTTGCTGCATTTGCTTATTACGTGATTGATAGGTTCATCTCTGTCACCACATAACCTACATTTGCTATTTTGTTGTGTCTTATCTATTCTCGCTTTGTTATTGGTTCTTATGGCGTTGTTTTGTGCTGCTATGAGGAGAGATTCAGTTTCTCTTTTAAGGTTTCCTTTTAATAGCCACTTACATATTTTCCCGTGTGACATTTTGCTTATCAGCCGTTTAAAACGCCAATAGAGCTGTTTTCCTATTATTGCAGTTCCGTTTTTCTTCGATTAACAACAATAGTAATAATATGTTTTTCAACTTTTGGAACTATTTGTATCTTTTTTGTCTTTTAGGAAATGCATAGTTCTTGGGGCAATTCTAATGATGCATGGTGAGTGACTGATAAAGAATGCGACTGTTCGGTCAATGAGCAGGAATCTAGTCGTTCTTTGACTTCTATTTTATATCCACGTAGGAGCCCATTTGGTAGATGTTATTTTCTTTGGTCGTTAGTAGTGTATTCAAACATGGTAAAAGATAAAAGTGATTGTTTGATGAAGTTTACTCCATATTCATTGAACTCAGACCCGTGTAATTTATTCTTGTTTCTAAGTCTAACCGTTCATCTCAAAGGGAATGATTTGAGATCGTGGAAAACATTAAAATATACAAGAGAACGCTGCTTCACACCATATTTAGAAGTGGTGTTTTACAGGTACATATAGATGTGTCATAACTGGTAGAATAAGTTTAGTGAGAGACAGAAAAATATTTTATTCCTTGTTCATTTCTGGATTTGTTAACTGAGCTTCAGTCCCGATACTTTCTTCATTTACCTCATACGGTGATAGATTTTTAACTTTTTTACTAGCTTTTAATATTATAATCATGATAATCTTTGTCTGGTGTTATGGTTATCGTCGCAGGAAATGGACACGGCGACACGAGTTCAAATCCTGGATGAGACTGGTTGCATTTCACATAGCACTAATACCCTTGGGAAAGGTATGAATTCGATTATTCTCCCTCCAGCTATGGGTAAATAGTAGGACAGACTAGGTTCTTCAACCTTGGTGAGGCAACTAGTCTAGAAGGAAAACTCTGAATTCAAACCTGTTAAACTCTGCTTAAAAACTAACCTTGTGTCATAGTCTGCCTGAGCGGAGGGGTTGGTAAATATGATAAACTTTGTCTGAATTTCTGAGGGAAAGAAAAAAGACAACAATTCGAAAAGATCAATGTAGAATAAGGATAATTAATCAACCCAGCAATTCATTCATAATGATTTGCGTAACATAAGTGTTAACATCATCATCATCATCATAATATCCCACCATCAACACGGATATCCCAAACCCTCTCTCGCAATCCCTCCCTATTGTCCATTGCTTCCAGCAGGTCCTCATGGCTGAATCCCGTATCGGCACCGAGCTGCTGTATGTATGTTCGAGCTGGTCGCCCTGCCTTTTCTCAGCCACGTAAAGAGGTCCACAGGAGTACGTCACTTATGAGCTCGTCCCTGCTTCTCCAGCAGTGTCCCGCATGTCTGGTTCGTCTAATTCTGACAGTTTTCGTGATGGGTGGTAAGTGGCCGTACAGCTGCTGCTTTGTGCAGTGCTGTCTCTAGGACTTGTTCAATATTGCTCGCAGCATTCTTGTGCCGTTGCCGTCAAGCTTTTTTTCTATACGTTTAGTTTGCGTTCATGTAGTGCATCTATATAGCAGTATCGAAACGACCGCTGCTTGAAGAAACTGCGCTCATTTTATCGGTCAGGTCTCTTATCCATATGACCAATAGTGTATCGATAGCTATCCATGCCTTTGCTAGTCGTGTGTTGATGTCTGTTTCGGTTGATGAGACACTGCGTTGAACTTGTCAACTAGTTTCAGAGAGCTGCCGTTTAATGTGGAACAATCGCTCAAAAGAAATTGCCCATGTTTACTGAGTTCAGTTTAGTCGAGAAGAAAACAACCATAGCTGGATACCCAATGATATTAGAACACATAAAAATGCAATAAATGGGAAAGCCATTTTGATCAACAATGTACTAACTATTATTTGTAACATATATAATTTATTCATGAGTTCATTACAAAATCTAAGGAGACGCCTCAACAAAAATAAAGCGTTTACTACTCAAACATAAGTTTTGTATTTAGCTAGTCGCTATCACATCGCATCATTTCAAAACTGTTTAAAAACAATCGGGGAATAATAACGAATTCAAAATCATTTTTAAATATAAAACAATATACTCAAGTGATTACACAGACACTAAATCACTTTTCCTCCGAAAAATAAACAAAATCATCCAGACTAAACCTTTGGGAAACGTATGAACCACCTTATTTCCCTGGCTATGTATTAAAAAGTTCCTCTTCTCAATACTTCTACAAGGACTGCTCAAGAATTAAATAACCTACAAAGTTTGATATGCCATTAAAAAAGTAAGCCAACCAACCAATGACATAGTATTATATGTTTCTCTCAGTCGGTAACTAATTAAGGGAGACATCGGTGCGCATGTGAGAATGAACAATTATTGTTATTACTCTGCTTGAAGGGAAATACCTTTCGATACGCTTTAAAAATGTATTTACAATGACCAGGATATTAATATTTTATTAAGTTCATCTTAGTGTTGCACAAGGTCAGTAGCATCAGGCACCCAGTGAGAATTGGATTTAGTTACCGAGTTTTGCTATACTACATATGGTGTTGATTGAAAAGTGAGAAAATGTTTTTCTCAATTAATGAAATCTTATAGTGTTTTTAATATCTAAGGAAATCATTACAGGTCAGCGTTTCAAAACTTACCTTTTCTTTGAAGCTAAAGGGAAGAAAGCTATTTCTGGCAACAATATGTATTGGTCATTTAATACGGATATACAGCAGTGAAGCTTAAACAAAAACTATCGTGGATCAATCCAAGACGATGATCAACACTTTCACCCACAAGAAAACTAAAGGAAATTTGAATTTTTCTGTTTGAGGGGAATCAAAATGATTCGTTTTTTATAAATTCATGGAATATGAAAAAAAAACACTTATTGCACTATGAGACCAAAATAGTTCAGAATCCAGAATTTTAAAATGACCAAAGCCGTGGCCATGCCACTTCGAGAACTAATTAAGCAATCCAGAAATTATTGCGAATATTTTGATTCGGATGTGGTCTCACTCTTGAATTTCTTGTCTTTCAAATAATTTTCATTTTTGTATTTGTTCAAAAATGCATCATAATTGATTACATCTCGCTTTACTTGTATTGACATTTATTTCAAATTTTATCAAACGCTGATGTTCTTTCAGTTTCGATAATTATAGCAATTTGGGGTGATTTTTTTTTTTATTTTCCGACTGATTCCGAAATTATTGCTTACGGGCTTAAAAACTGTTCAACTATTGAATAACTTTCAACGATTGTAGACAAAAACAATATTGACCATTATTCTTCACAACTCAATTTGGCATTGATCTTGTTAAAACACAATTTTAAAAAAATAGCAATTAATCATTGACTGCATTGTTATTTGTTAGTAATTCTTTCGCATTAAATATTTCCATTTAAATACTTTTTTCCAAAGAAAGTCTAATTTACAAATGCCTTTCCTCTTTTTCTAACCAAATCTGTTGGCTCAGATAACTAAATGTTTAAGCCTTGTCGTTATTTTAAAAGAAAGTAGGACATCTGTGATGTGCTGCCTTTTTTTTCTAACAGCAAAGAAGTTCAATGAAATATTCCTCCATATAATACTCCTATTTTAATTTGGTTTGGTTTACTTTGTTTAATGACATATCAACATTTATTGGTTATTTACAACCAAAGCAAACCTAGTTGAACAACAGTAAAGGTATTATTGATCACAGAACTAGTGAATAAATAGGTTCATATCTTTCCCAGAAAGAAGTCAGAAGAGAAGGTATTAATATGAATGGGAACTTACAACAATGCCATCATCCAGTACGTTAGCCACTAAGTCCAGGGAAATACCCATATTTTGAGGGACTGTTTTATGTTTAATGTAATCTCGTGTCCGCTTCGCACCGCCATGTTTTCTTTAACGGATTCTTGAATCTATTTTTTACTATTTTCTTCAATATTTTCTTTGGTATTTAAATTATTTTCATTTAATGTTTTCCTAAATATATTGCTAAAACTTTTCTTGAGTGCTTTCTTCAATGTTTTCTTTTATGTTTGCACTAATCTTTTCTTTAATATTTTTAAAACCTCTTTCTTTAATCTGTCCTTTAATATTTTAAAACATGTTGTTTACTGTGTTTTAATAATTATCGTTCATATTTTAACTCACTTCTTTAATGTTTTCTTCAATATTTTCTTTACTATGTTCTAGAATATTTTCTTTAATCTTGCTAATTTTTAAAAGAAATAGCTTTAATATTTCTTTGATTTTTTTGTACATATCTTCTTTAATATTTTCCTTATATTTTCTGTAATCTTTTTTCGGATCTTTTATTCAAACTTTTCTTTAAATTTGCTTTAATGATTTCCTTCATTTTTTCTTTAAACAAAATGTTACTCACTAAAACTTTAGCTATAAGTTCGAGAAACAGTAAAACAGGAGAATTAGGAATTTTTAAAAAGGGTTAGTACCAGGAATATGACTTGAATTACGGGACTAGGTAAACCACTATCCTTATTAGGAGGTGCTAAATTTGTCGAAAAATAGACGTCTCCTAGGTCGACTTGAAAATACTACTTGTCTTCCTGTTTTTTACCATGTGAGATTTTTTAATATAGACAATAAAATGAGTGGGATTTTAATGCAACCACCTGTCGCACGTTTACTTTCCTGATATGAACAACATTATTTCGTCGTTATCTCTTATTCTTGTTTTTTGTCTTTTCGTCTCTACCAAGTCTATTCTCGACGCCTACAATATTGAATTAGTTAAAAGAAGACAAATCACTTACCGATTCTATCAATTCTGGATATGATGATTAAAAAAAAGTACACGCAATAAATAATTAACAAGAAGAAAAGAATTGTCATCAAGAGGATATTGGCGTCCCAATAGATAAGAGCTAAAGTAAAAGAAACAAAAAAAAAAATGAATAAATTCCTAGACCTTGTCTGAGAGCTGTAAAAGCGATCAAACATGAAAGCGACAGTGATACATATTTGGAGCTCTTTTTCCAGGAAATCCCGGAAAAGGAGCTGGTGTGATCTGGAGAAGGGTTAAGATCATCAAGACAACAGAATTGTAGAGATTGACAAGAATCTAAAATATACTGGAGAGCTAAGGAAACGTACAATTACTGGGACTTTAGGAAAATCACCAGTTACTACCGGTGTGAAAACGTTTTAAAAAGTAACAGCAATATCAATATTAATAACTAAGGGATGAACAGAACAACGATAAAAAATCTAGAAAATGAAAATGGAAAGAAAAACAACTGTATAGATAATTCAAGCGACAAAATAAGGAAATTGAACAAGAGATGTCAGAGAAATGTCTAAGAAAATTTTAAAAAAAGATAAGAAAAACTAAATCTCTCTTTTAGCAGCACAGATTGATGCCATGATTATATCAAAGAAGAAATTGATAATACATAGTAAAATAACACGTGTAGGCCATATGGTGACACAGAAGAAACAATTATTCACATAATAAGCGAATGTAGCATTCTTGCCCTAAAGGAATGCAAGATTAGGCATGACTGGTTTGGAAAGGTGATGAACAGAGAATTGTGCAAGAGACAAACACTTGACCCAGCTAACAAATGTTATTTTCAAAAATAAATATATTTTGGAAAATGAGACGCATAAAATGTTTTGGAACTAAGATTAAAGTGAATCAAGTAACAAGAACTAAAATATTTTAAACTTTGAAAACACTAATATTCGGTCCCATTGAGGCTAAGAAACCAGAATTAATTATGGTAACGTGGTAAATGAAATATCGAATTTAGCCGTTTTTGTTTAATTTCTATCTTTCTTACTTCATTCTCTTCAAACAATTTCTCAGTTCCATACAAATGATGTGTACCCTTGTAAGTGAATGATACTCGGGTGAAAATAGATAAGTTATCAAAAAAGAAAAAAAACTAGCTGTAAGAAGAAACCGAAACTGACAAAGTTCAACATCTCATCCAGTAGGCTAAGCGTAACAAGATATACTTGATGTAGCATCCTCTCTCGAAAACAGGAATGCACTAATGCTACGTGAAGTCAGAAGGTTTGATCAAGTATCGAAATCGTGGCGGGAACTGGCCACACGATGTTACCCACACAAGGTAGAAGTGTCTTCTATGAACCTCGATAAAAGTTGATTTGTTTTTCTATTAACTTTCCTTTTGTGAGAAAAACGTTCGCGTTTTCGAAAAACAACTGAATTTTTCAATAAGTGAAGACTACGTTCTAACAAGAACAAACACTCTACTCTGTAGGTTGTCTCTTATTTATTTGCATATTCTTGTATTTTCTCAGCGACTGAGAGTATAGAATAAAGAAACGGATCGAAAAGTTTGAGGTGAAAATAAGTGTTTGCTTTTTTTCTTTTTTTTTTCCCTCTGTGGATTAATAATACCGACATAGAAGTTATGTATGACTACATTAATAAAAAATTAGATTTCTCTTTCTCAACACATCGCCCTTGATTCAGCTGTCTTCTGGGCCCCATCACAATCTTAACCCTCAATTTCTCATCTATCTGGTTCTTTATGAATTATCTAATAAAAGTCTAATCGGCGATAAGTGATTTTTTTCGCCACATGTTCCCACCTCGACTTCACGAATCACTTTCATATAATATAGTTGAAGTTAGGTTTTCTTCAGATCTAAACTCCTGTAAGTCTCCGTCACTTGCATCTTTGTTCTCATATTTTGTCACGCACACATCAATGGTATAATCACATGTGGCATACCACATGGTTATTTAACCCTTGTATGACTAAGACTGGCCTGTCCTAACTTTTGTCAATAGAAAAAATGCCGTTATGAACAGCTATCCGTTCTTTATTTCCTCTTTCAGCGCTTCACAAATATGAACATCAAAATATCTGTTTACGTCATTCTAAAACTCACCCCCTCTCCTAACACTATGAATCCACATAAAAACTCTTTTTTGTTTTTCGACACTTGGTGTCATTCTATCCAGAACCACTACTCTATGTACCTTCGATTACAATTTTTTAAAATTATATATATATATATATATATATATATATATATATTAATGGGTTAGTTAAAAATAGTCTCCATCAAAGCCTATCATCCATCGCTCCCAGTACTCCTCGTAACTAATCGTGTCTACAAAGAATGGATGTAAATAAAGCCTTGCTGGTCGGCAAACATTAGCGCGTGCGTATGTAGGGGTCCATAGAAAAACTTTGATAATTATTTCGTCGTTGCTTTTCCACAGTGCCCCGCATGTCTCGTTCATCTTACTTTGATGTTTTTGAGATGAGAGGTTAGTGGTCATACGGCAGCTTCCACATGTGATGTTGGCTCCAGGGTTCGTTCAAAAGAGCACGTAACATTCTTATCATATTTACCAACCCCTCCGCTCGGGCAGGATATGACACAAGGTCAATTTTTATGCGGAGTTTAACAGGTTTGAATTCAGAGTTTTCCTTCTCCTAGACTAGTTGCCTCGCCAAGGCTGAAGAACCTAATCTGTCCTACTATTTACCCATAGCTGGAGGGAGAATAATTGGATTCCTACCTTTCCCAAGGGTATTAGTGCTATGTGAAATGCAATCAGTCTCGTCCAGGATTTGAACTCGTATCGTCGTGTCCAATTCCTATGACGATAACCATTACACCACGGTTATCGTGGCACGTAACATTCTTATGAAGATCCCCTCTGGCTTACTCGCCATACTCGATATAGGCTATTTTGTATAATATATATAATAATCTGTTAATACCAAATTATGTCTTTGGATATGTATTTTTAAGAAATAGATATATAAATATATACAAGGATCTAATGTATGGGCTAGTGTAATTATGAAAAGAATAAACGCATAATGAGTTAATATTTTCATACTTATACATGAGTATCAGCACACATAAAGTAATCTGCATATTAAATAGTGGATTTCATAAAAAAATAGATATGTATATACAGTCATCATCCCACAAACATACATCCTTCTTTAATTAGAAATGAATAAAATTAAGTCAAAGAATGTAAACGATGATTTCATGCAAACAGTATTTTCATTTTAGTGACTTAAACTTAAGATATAATGTTGTATAGCCACATACAACTGCACGTATACAAATATACACGGGAACATTATCAACTGATAATGACTTCAATAACGAACGCATACACTTCTTTATAAAAATATAAATCTCTCACACTTTATTTTCGAAAGGGTGATGTTGTTGTGTGTGAGAAATGAGTGGAGACAATGAGGGACTGCTATAATAACCCAAGTTCTTCCTTGACCATAGCAGCACTTCTTTCGCATCTTAGCTTGGGTCGCTCAACCGGGGGTCACTAAGGGCCCAAAGCCCTCTGTCTGGAGCTGGTTCTCACATCGGCATCCTGTCTCCAACTGACTCGAACCGACCAGGAACCTGGTTATATTATTTTCTAACGTGCACCTACTTCCGCTGTTCTTCAGCTTATTTACACAGGTGCATCTCTGGATTGACGGCTCGGTCGAGGGTCAATATATAACAATACGAGGATCATTAAATACGTTTCGAGGCTTTTTTCGTATGGGCACTTTTATTGATAGTTCACACATGAAACTCTAGTCCCCTTCGAAGTAATCTCCTCCGGCTGCAATGCACTTGTTGTACCGTTCTAACAACTTCTGGAAGGTCCCTTGAAATTCCTCTTGTGTGAGCATGTCAATGACCTTTGTCAGAGCCTCTTTCATCTTATAAATTGTCTCATAACGACAGCCTGTGAGCTTAGGGAATAACCAAAGTCACAGGGAACAAGCTCTAGACTATAGGGAGGGTGGGGACTGTCTTGATGCCCACCTTGCTCAAATAGTCTGTGACAAGGATGGAGTTGTGGACTGGTGTATTGTCCTGCTGGAAATGCCACTCACCCGATTTGAAGAGTGCTAGCCTCTTCCGACGGAATCTCTTCCTGAACTCCCTTAAAACCTCAGCATACTAACACTAACCCTAACCCTTTGGCCAATCAACTCAGGTGTATTGACTTCCATACTCTTACCACAACTCTCATCATCCTTCACAGACTCCCTGCCTTCCTTGAATCTCTTACGCCACTCAAAAACTGATGCTCGATTCATGCAAGATGGTCCAAAAGCAGTTTGAAGCATTCCAAACGTTTCTGTGTCAATTTTCCAAGTTTAAAACAGAGTTTTATTGCATATCGTTCTTAAATAGTGTCCTCACGTCCAGATTGAATTTTTGAAATTCACCAGCTGTGACAATCAAGGTTTAGTAAGGTGTATCCCAATTCCTACTGTAACTGTACATTTGAACCTGAAATCATAGAAATTGGTCAGTCATCTCATAAGATGTATAGCAATAACATAGTGAATTTTCAAGAGTCTACGACAATTTTCTATGCCTGTAACAAAATTTCTGGAAACTTATTGAAGGCACTGCGTATCTCTCTCTCTCTCTCTCTCTCTCTCTCTCTCTCTCTCTCTCTCTATCTATCTATCTATCTATCTATCTATCTCAAAGGTAAAATGGAAGAAAAGTATGTTTGATGGTTTGTTTATTTGCCAACGCGTTTTTACTTCAATCTTTTTTTCAATGCAAAAATATTTTATCGAAATTATTTTAGTATGAGAAATAATTATGAATTATTAATTTTGATTCAATTAAAAGTCTTCATCAGGGTTTGTCGATCTTGCTATATGAAAATAACGGATTAATACTGTGTTATATTGTCATACGCATATACATCTACGTACATGTAGAATCATAACGACACAATAATAAAGGACGAGCGAATACTTCCTTAGAAAAATATGTACCTCTCACTTTATTGTAAGGGTTCGAAAAGGGTTACTCAGGGTTTTACAGTGAGAGGGAGTCGGAGACCAAACAAAGACTGCAATATATTGACCCCACTCTTATGGCCATCAGCGTTGTGTCTTTCTCGTTCTCCTGATGCACAACCGGAGGCCCGGGGGCTCAGCTTTCTGCTGATTGCTGGCTTTCTCAACCACATCTTGTCACCAACGGGTCTTCGAAACTACTGGGGGCCCCAAGAGCCCCTTCAGCCGGGAGTTGCTTTCCCTACCACATCTTATCAGCAACTTCTCTGGTCCCCAACTCATCAGGGGCCCCAAGGGTCCCCTCCGCCAGGCTTTCTCTACCACATCTTATCAACAACTTCTCTGGACCCCAACTGTCTCACTTCCTGTCTTGACCGAGTTATATAATAGTTCAACACCCACTCAATCTTTGGAATGGCATGTTTGATCGTCATCAAGCGGAAATAAGTGTCATGCAGTTCAGAGGTCACTCTCTTCCGGTGTATCAGCCTATGAGTGTATCATGGGATTTTTACCTTGTCCCATTTCATCAGCCAAATCTGCCCACGCGATCTTTTTCGATTACTGGCCATTGAAATGTGTCACTTCCTTCCGGCACATCACTTTGGAATGGCATGTTTGCCCTGGCCGAAGGTCAAAATACAACAACTGATTGATATGCTACAATTATGTAATGTTATGTGATGGTATTTTTTTGAAAAGTAAATGGTGTTTTGTGGCGTAAGAAAAGGAATTGTGACGTTTTATTGCTCTGAATGTGTAGAGAAACGGGAACTTACCTATAGCGTAAATTTTTAATAATTTTAATATTATTATTTTTTGTAGACGGTGAAATTTTCAAAAAACCTAGTCGTTGTGGTATTGTTTTGTGGTGTAGTATGGAACATGCTTCAATTATTCTTCTTTCATTTTTATCATGAATGAAGTCGAAACGCGTTGGCAAATCAACAAATCATCAAACATATTTTTCTTCCGTTTTACCTTTTCTATATACAATCTGACAGATTCAACTCATTTCTTCCGATATATATATGTAGTTTTTTGTTGTCGGTCCAAAGAGAAACAGAAATAGTTTACAATGAGTAAGTCCACAAGGAGATTTGTATTTTTTTAAGGATCTATTTTTTTTTTTTTTTGTTCTTACATACCTGTATGTTTGGATGTGTGTCTTGAGATTTTTTTCCGTGTGAGTGTGTGTGTGTGTGTGTGTGTGGTAGTCGGGCGTGAAATAAACTGGTAATTATTTTTTTTAGAAATAATGTTTTTGTTTGTATATATACATATCTACGTGTATTTGTTTCCATTTGTGTGTGTGTGTATGATTCGCGTTTTATTCAACTTTGGTTTATCTATATATCTATTTTCCTTTATTTGAAATAGCGTGTAGTTGTTAGTTTGATATATGGGCATTATTTTAAACACCCTCAAAGAAAAAGAGAGTTGTGACCTTTATAAAAACCTATAACCAACTGAAAAGCATTCAAACTGCCAACAGAAGTGAATTCAAGTCTCATTGAATATCCCATTAGAAAAGCCTTGTGCCATACATATCCTCAGACAAAAACATCAAGTCGGCTACATACACGTATATAAGAACAAAATAGATTAATAATTCCTGAAAAAATACAAATCTCTTCTTGGACCTACTCATTTTAATATATATATATATATATATATTGTCATCCACAGACAGACAGTTTCTTTGTATCACAACTCTCAAGGGTGGCTAGACATGTAGGACGCTTGAAGCTGGGATCGAACCTCATCCAATTTTATTTTAGACTTAGAATCAGACCGCTCGGCCAACAAACGTACCACGTTGGCTGAGGAATTATAAGGCATTATGTAGCAACAGCAGCAACGGCCTTCGTTTATTTACATTTTTATAACTTATCGGCTACCCGAGTGCTCAATTCGTTCGTAGAGCTTTGAATTATGCCAGCGGCAACCGAAAATTCCTTCGCCAGAGTGCTCAACCCCTATGGGGGAGCGTGTATATTGTCATCCACAGACAGACTGTTTCGTTGTATCAAAACTTATCAGTGTGGCTAGACAGCTAGGACGCTTGAAGCTGGGATCGAAACCCGACCAACTTTACGTTAGACTTAGTATCAGACTGCTCGGCCAACAAGCCTATCACGTTGGCTTAGGAATTTTAAAGTATTATGTTGCAAAAGCAGCAGTGTTGGTTGTCACTAAATCACTTTGTGGGTATGTGTCGAACCAAGTGCAATATAATATGGAGAGTGCTCAATATCTAGGATAGAGCTATTATATATTCCATTTTCTTTCCTGCCTGAGGATTTTTGTTTTGCAAAAAACTCCATGAAATCCAGGGTCGCAGTCTATATTCCATGAATTATATATATATATATATATATATATATATATATATTGTGTTGTTGTTTCATAACAGTTTGTTTTTTGCACATGGACCAATCCAATACGAATAATATTCAAACTGATCTATATGTGCCGATGGGGTATTAATAGGTGTGACAACTCCGGGTGAGAAAAGACCTGAGAGAATAACGGAATATTCCACATATTTCAGATCTCTAGAACAAGATCCTCAACACTATAGGCAGTTTAGTGTCATACCAAATATACGTTTTTTCAAGAGAGGATTCATACTCATCTGTATGAGATACAGCCATTGTACTTTAAGCCCCGCTGACAGAGCGGTCGTTACTCTATCTTGGAAAACCCGACATAATTTTTTTAAAAAGCCTTGCTCCAATATTCCTCTTATTCTCTTTTTTTTCTCTCTTTCTCTTCCTTGGGTCCTTCCTCCCTTCCTTCCTTCCTTTCTTTCTTCCCCAGCATGAAATGATTACTCATTTCCTCACAGCCGTCTTCTTTGCGTTAACATTTTAATTTTGCAAATCGTCAATACAGTAATAGTTTCTTTTTTTCATCACTCTTACAAAATACGCGAGTTCATGCGCAACATTATGCCTTACTAACTGAATATTTTCTTTTCTGCACTAATTGCTACAACTGAGTCACTTCGCTAGACGAAACCCAAATTGAAGATTAGGTAGCTATATGATTCTATTAGTGGAAAAATATTTCACTTGATAAATATTTATTTTTCAACATAAGTTCTTTCGTTTGAATGGATTTACATTAATGACGAATACGTTTATATGCACCGAAAATTATACAGATTACGTCAAAATACAAATGGACATATGTTGAAACTAATTAAAGCTCTACTAAATGAAATCTCATTAACGACTCTTGAGACAATTTATTCGTGCACTTCCGCTAGTTCGGACACAATCCAACGAAGGCAGACTTGAGGCCGTAAGGCCCCCGGCTTCGGCTGCGCAACCTTCGGATGAGCGAGCTGCATCATAGTCCAGCAGAACTCGAGACTCGGCTGATGTCTGGCCTTACTCTCCTCTAAACCTCGACTATAATCAACCTTAGGGTCATTGTCAAGTCCTGTATGGTGGGAAGCAGTAACAAATATCGGCTCTTGAGACCATGTGATGAATATTTCAATAATATATTGGCAAAGGTTAATAGGCAAGTTGGGGACATGATAGAGGTCATAATTCTCAAGTTGATACGCATCGAAAGAAATATTAACATCTTAAAAATTGCACTGCAGATGTCAGCTGATGTTGAGAGATTTTTGTGAGTACGCACAGATCAATACGTATATATATATTTATATATATATGTAGAAAAACTGATAACAACGATCCAAGTGGAAGGAATGATTTATTAACGGGTCAACACTATAGCGTTTCGGTTCTACTGAACCATCATCAGGACCATGAGTGGTGATATTAATAATTTTAAGTTAACGATGGATGATTAGAAATGTGAAATACAAAAACCTACGGGAAAATATGTATAGTCAGAAAAAGTTAGCCGTTTAACTGGCAAATCAGCGTTTGATGTTTAAATTCCGTCATTTGACTTATTACGAATATTGCATAGAATGATGTACGTTGTTTAACGAGAAAGATTACGAGACAGAAGGAAGAAAAGAAAGAAAGAAAGAACAAAAGAAGAATAAAAAGCATGGAAATTATGAGATATACGGAAAATATTAACTAAGGATGGAATATATTGTAGCTGTTTAAAATGTGTTTGCTTAAGTAAGGAGAAATATTATAAAAGCCAGGACGAGTATTTAGGGGACTGAAGAATGAGATAGCTGCGGCTTCGAAAATTCGTCTAAGATTTTTATTATGGATGTACGTAAGCATCTTAGCAGAATGAAGTCAATGTTATGATTATGTTGAGAAGTGTGTAGGAGTAATGCGTTGTTTGAGTTGCCAATTCTTATGTCTCTTTTGTGCTCTTTCAAACGGATATGAAGGTTTCGGGATGTTTCACCGATGTATTTTAGTTTACAATCCTTACAAGGGATGCAATAAACACCGGCGTCAGAAAATATGTTACGTTGAGGGCTGGAGTGTACTAATTCGCGGATTGTTTTAGAAGGTAGAGAAGTAGTTTTGATATTGAGTTTATTTAAGTTGTTTGTTATGCTGTGAGAAGAAAAATTGTTTGGCAAAGTTATGTATCTATGGGGAGAACTAGTTCGATCAGATATTGAGTAGATATTAGTTTGAGATTGATTCTTGTTGTGAATTTTGAGGGTTTTAGATTTAGCATAATGTATAAAGGATTTGGGGTACTGTAGGTTGAGGAAGGAGTTTTCTATGTGGATGAATTCATCGTTTAAATATTTCGAGGGACAAATGCGTAGAGCTCTGAGGTAAAAACCTATGATGATACCTCTTTTAGTATTGTTGTGGTGGTGTGAATAAAAGTGAATGTGTCGTTTTTACAGGTGGTTTTACGATAAACCTTAAATTCTAGTTTGTTGATATTCCTAATAAGTAAAATGTCCAGAAAAGGTAGGGTGCAGTTATATTCAAGTTCATGTGTGAACTTTAAGGAAGGTTCGACATTGTTCAGTTTATCAGTGATGCTATTTAAGTCAAGATCTTGAGGATAGATAAAGAGTATGTCGTCAATATATCTGAAGTAATGTGCAGTGTTGGGTATAATATGTTTAAAGGGACCAGATTCTAAGAATTCTAAATACATGCAAGCAAGAAGTCCACTAAGAGGAGATCCCATAGGTAAACCAAATTTTTGTTCATAAAATGAATTTACATTAATTGTCGGATTACAATCCTTTATTTACTCTTCATATATATATATATATATATATATATATATATATAAGTAGAAGTAAAGTAATGTTTGTGACCATAGTCGCGGGCAACCAGAACGATACCTTTTCAATAGCTACAACAAGGTATAGAGGAAAGCACTACTCCCAACCCTTTGACAGTTGTACTTTTGTCAAGAAAATCAATTGTGATGGTTACTTTTTCATCTCAGAAAACTGCCAGCATAACCGCCTTTATTAACCACTGCGCCCGGAAAAAAATTATTACCGAAGAAGTGTATTTTCACTCCATAGACTGTTTTCAAATCAGGCTCGTACGGCGAATCCATGTTTAATCCATAAGTAAATAATTTTTTTTATTGAAATCCTTTTCGTTATACATCGAACATTTTTGTATAAATTTCACACTTTTCAATCAGCAAAAACATGATGACAGACCTCTGTTCAAATTTTGAGCACTCCTTGTTGCTACCATTCTGATTTGCCAGAAAATATTTTTGCGAGATTAAAATGTTTTTTTACAGGAAATCAATTCCAAATCTCAGAGTGTGGACATATATGGATACATTTCTAAAAAAATTATTTTGTGTTTTTTTAAACTTCCCTTTTATTTATTAAATCATTCTCGTATATATATATATATAATGAACAAATCGTTATAAAAACGTCTCTTCTCAAATCATGAAACAGAATATGTTTACTCTTCCCACAACACTCATCATCCCTCACAGAATCCCTGCCTTCCTTGAATCTCTTATGCCAATCAAAAACTGATGCTCGATTCTTGCAAGATGGTCTAAAAACAGACTGAAACATTCCATACGTTTCTGTGGCATTTTTTCAAAGTTTAAAACAGATTTTATAGCATACCGTTCTTCTAAAGTGTCCTCACGTCCAGATTGCATATGACTTTTGATTATTCCCTTAGCTCAAGGAAAAACTTACAGGCTGTCTTTATGAGACAATTGAGGAGATGAAAGAGGCTGTTGTCATTGACACGCTCACACAGAAGGACTTCCATGGGGCCTTCCAGATGTTTTTGGAACTGTACAACAAGTGCATTGCAGTTGTAGGAGATTATTTCGGAGGGGACAAGAGTTTCGTGTGTGTACTATCAATAAAAGTGCCCATGCGAAAAAAAAAGTCTGGAAACTCATTTAATGAACCTTGTATATATATATATATATATATATATATATATATATATATATATATATATATATTCGGTAATTCACTTTGATTATGAGTCTCCAGGGACTTGTCTTCCATATGGATTTTTAAATGATTAATCATGTTAAGTGAGAACCGTATATTCTATGAATAGTTTTTTTTTATGATTGTAACAAATTAGGAATTAAAAAATATTGTACTTTTCTAATTCCATAATTTTCTGACTTTTGATTTTTTTTCAATGTGCATAATTTTAATCAAAAACACAGACTCCAGTTGTTTTTACTCCTTCATCGTGGTTTTTCACAACTCTACTTCAAATTATTCTTTATTTCCTTTGTGATGGTGCATAAATATTTATCCCAGGACGGGAGTTTATTTTACGCACGTGTGAGGTCGGGGCAGTCTGGCACTTGACCCCTCGCAAAATAAGTCCAAGTAAAGATTCCTTTTTCGGGCATATGGGAGCTGGGAGGTAATGTGGGGGTTAATTTGGGGCTAGACTGACCGCCGAAAGCAAGGGGGTTTCCAAATTTCACGTTACACAAACCCACAAAGCCACTTCGTTTTCCTACACCCTCGGATAACGGAAAACATGGACTTCTAGGTTAAGATAAAAAATAATTTTCACTGTAGTCGGCAATTCCACTTTCCCGTGTAATGTTTTTAAAGGCGAATAAGACATGTAGCGAGAATAAACTGAAGCGAACAAAGCTGAAAAAGATATGTGCGCAAAAGATGGCAACTCGATAGGTAAATAACACAACGAATAAATTTCGACTCGAGGGGACATTTTAAATATGACAAAATTTTAATGCGTGAGGACCAAACAAATATTTAAGGTGCCGGCTATATCCCCAGCAGACAGTCTTAAACATAAATGTCTCTCTCTCTCTTCTTTTTCTTTACTTTCTTTCTTCTTTCTTTCCTTACTTTCAAAACTTGAAAAGGTAGTTAGGTCCACTCGTTCGTTTCCAATTTATGAAACGAATTTCTTCAGTCTATTTCTATCCTTTTCTTAATGCATATAAGTTCCAATATTTAGGCAGGTTAGGAGGAAAAACAGTTTAAGATATACTTATCTTTTTTTTCGAGGAGTTCATTTCCTAGATTCCTTTCTTTTACGGGCGAGTGGTGTTCTGTTGAATTTGGCGGGAAGGCACCTGTTATCTTCTGTCAAAGATTCTTTCCGCTCTTCCCCGGAGTTTCGTCGACAGCTTCAATACATCTTGTCACGCCGACTGCTGTCTCAGAACTCAATTCTTTTCACGGGCGAGGTACCCGGGAGTTTTTTTGGCATCAGGTCAGCATGTCCTCTCACAGCGACCTCTGTCCTAAAAACTAAATTCTTTATCCCTATATCCTCTGACGAAAAGGGTACTACTTCCGGGTCTAAGGCTTCGGCTAATCATTTGGCTCCTTCCTCCTCCTCCAGCACATTCGGTCATGCTACTCGATGACCTACATTCCTTCTCCGTCCACCCGGTTATGGAGTGGAGGTAGTTTGACCTTTATTTCCAACTGCCTCAGCGGTCAGTCGTTGGGTAGTTAGTTAAAACACAGAAAGGAAAGGGAGATTAAATCTTACTTCCCCCCTCTCAGTGGCATATCACGTGACACCTTCTGTTGTCTTTTACTTTCAATAAATAGCCCAATAATCTTGAGTCGTCAAAATCTTTTCTATGGGAAAAAGTTGAAATGGAACTACATATTTTCCCAATCTAATTATATGGAGCCAGTACAGATTCTTTGACCCTGGTTGTTTTAAGTCTTTTTCACAATCATTTTATAAATTAAATCGTTTATAATATACTTTCCATTAAAATGACAACTTCACTGTATTAACAGATGCATTCACAATTTTTTTTTAGAATTTTGAATTTCATAGAATATTTGCTAATTATCTCATGAATATTCTTAGAGTAACAATAGATCATTTTAAAGCGATTTGCTCAGAAAATTATCAAACAGCATATTTAATAAAATTATTTTCGTTTTCCTAAAAACATATTATCACAGCATTTGCTTTAATGTTTTTGATGTAGGTTGTGTTAAAACATATTATATTTATATCTATTGTTTCTTCCCTAGTTTTGGTTATTGTTTTGACTATAATTCAATTTGACATTATATCCAGTATTTTGTAGGGCTGATTCGTATTCTGTGTTCACCTTTTAGAAGATTTTAGCGTTGCAAGAGTTTCTAGTTCACATGTAAGTGATAGATATACCTATGTATTTTGTGAATTTGGGCGCGTTTTGAAATTGCATATTCATTTACGTTGGTTTATTGTTTAGTTTTGCTTATAACTGATATTTACTATTGTTTACGTTGCATTTCACACCATGAAATGGAAATTGTTTCAAGTCCAATATAGCATTTAAAAAATATATTGACTGCTTTGGACCGTTTTGAGCACTCTAAATTGTTGCATCCCAGTGGGCTGAGGTAGTTGAATATACCTACTGTATCTCTGCAGACGGGGAAGACTCCCCCTACTAAGGAATTTCCAGGACATGACATTAACATTTCTGGTGGTGGGGCTCCAGTTATGCTGGGATTTGGGGAAATATGGAGTACCCATTCATTGCCATTGCTCCCTGGTTCAGTCTGACCCGGAATGGTAGCGCCTGATACGGTCCTATCTATGGGTCAAATAGAACTAAACTGAGTACTTATGCTAAACTGAATTGAGGGAAATAGAACTATTTTGAATAAAAATGGGATTTAGCATTGAATAACACATAATGGTTGATGTGCCATCAAACCAAACCAAATCAAACAGTTAAGCAGGAGGTTTGAAGAATGCCGAATACCTCTTCATTGCCATTGCTCCCAGGTCAACTCTACCCCAGACTGGTAGCACCTGAAAGTGTCCAATCTATCAGTTAAATAGAACTGTTTGAAATTTAAACTCAGTGCAAATAAATGACTGATGCTAATTTGATTTGTTCGAAATAAAATTGATCTTTTACGTGTGTGTAAACAAATGATTGATATTTACTTGAATGATTAAAGATACAAAGAAATATTTAGAACCATTTAACTATGCGCAATAAATGAGATTATGCTTGTTTAAAATTATCATCAACAAAATGTGTTTAGAAATTATATATATATATATATATATATATATATATATGTGTGTGTGTGGTGCCTTCAATAAGTTTCCAGACATTTTTGTGCAGGCATTTAAAGTTGTCGTAGACTCTTGAAAATTTAGTGTTATTGCTACCCATCTTATGTGATGACTGACCAATTTTTATTATTCCAAGTTCAAATGAACAGATACAGCAGGAATTGGAATACAACCTACTAAAGCCGGATTATCACATCAGATCAATTTCAAAAATGCAATCTGGACGTGAGAACACTTTAGAAGAACGATATGCAATAAAATTCTGTTTTAAACTTGGAAAAAAAGATGCCAAAGAAACCGATTGAATGCTTCAGACTTCTTTTGGAGCATCTTGCAGGAATCGAGCATCAGTTTCTGAGTGGCATAAGAGATTCAAGGAAGGCAGGGAGTCTGTGAGGGATGATGAGATGTGTGGGAGCAGTAGATTGACCAAAGGGTTAGGGTTAGGGTTACTATGTTGAGGTTTTAAGGGAGTTCAGGAAGAGTTTCTGTCGGAAGAGGCCAGCACTCTTCCGTTTGGGTCAGTGGCATTCCCAGCAAGACAATGCACCAGTCCACAACTCCATCCTTTTCACAGACTATTTGACCAATATGGGCAAGTTTGGATCTTATTAATGCTCGGTTGAGTTTTAGAGAGGGGGTGTCGTCGTGGTGTAATGTTTAAAGCGATAGACTGCGGAATCGTTGTGAGTTCGTACTCTAGTTGCGCTATTACGTTCACTTTCGGTCAAATACCTTTGTGGAAGGTATGAACCCCCTTATCCTCCCAGCTACGGGTTAATAGTACCAGTACTGTTTTTCTTGGAGAATGGCTTTGGCATTAAATAACCTGCAAAAGTTGATATGCCATTTAAAACAAAGAAAGCAAAGCAGTGTTTTAGTAGAGATTTTTTTTATCTGCACCCCAGTCTGTGTGTGTTTGTTTTAAGTATTCCCATTTAATAATCTGATATTATTATAAACTGGTAAACACTTACAGTTGTTAACATTCTATTAAGAACCAATGTATCAATAAAGTTCAGTCATTTCAAGCATTATCGCAAAACAATCTATGTAACTAATTCTAACACGTTCTACTACTGCAAACCAAAGTGGACCTAGGAGTAATAGTTATGGAGGGTTGTCATTCCACTCTTTAAATCTCTAAAACTGATGCCTCACCATGGGATGCTGTTAAATGTCGTACCCAGTATACGAAAAAGAAAAAAAAAATTATATTTCTGTCTCGCCGAAGGCATAATTCTCTTTTGCCATTGATATTAGATGTCTGGGTTTAAATTAAATAAACAAAATTAAATGCTAAAGAACGATTTCGAATGTTTATTTTCCACGCAAACTAACATCATTCTACATGAAAAATCGGTGTTTTCTTATTTTACATGAAGCAGCATTGTCCCCCACTAAGTTGAAATAAGTATATATTAAAAAAACTTATTCAAGTATAAATAATTATGACACCATATAAATCTCACTTTCAATTTTTTTTTTCCTTTTCCTGTTGCGCCAACATGAAAATATGTAAAAAAAAAAAAAAAAGAAATAGAAAAAAGAAAAAAATTATGAATCCTTCTTCCAAAAACATTAAAAGATATTTTTTTAAAAATATATATGAGAGTACTCTTTTCATATGGTTTTAAACGGTCATCGTCTGTTTCCAGTCCTTAAAAAAGATTCTCGAATCTTTCATAGGTGATTCACAGAAAGCTTTAGCTATTCAATGGCAATCTTGCTGAATTATTTTACATTGTAGTCGTGAACATATTACTGTATAGCTGTGGTGTATAGCCATAATGATAATACGAAATTCAATGAACGAACGAAACACTCCTTGATAAAAATATATCCCTCATTTTATTCTCGAAAAGGACCCACAGTTTTTTGTTTGTTGAGAAATAAATGGAGAGACATATACTCAAAGCGGGGGCCTCTTGTCCCATATCTTTTTCCGGGAGCCAGGGGGTGTCAACGCTTGCACCCCTGTTCAAGCCGTATCGCCAGAGAGGCCTCTGAGACGCCTCTGATCGGCTGCGAGTCTCTGGCTCGACTCCGATACTCTTCATCGGTCTAAATCTAACCACGTGGTTCTCATCACGTGGCCTCCTTCCGGTTACACGCCTGTTTTACCCGACTGCCCCGATGTGCTGTCATATCCCTGTTTACTCATCACAGCGAGACAGCTTGTCAAAGTACGCAGGGTCACAAGGAACGAATCGAAAATCCATGTCATAAGTTATATAAAAGCTGCGCCACATGAAATTTAACTAAACTCCTATAAAAAGCTAAAAGGCAACTATACAAGGGTATAGTGCGCTGTTTGCAAGAAATCCTGGAACCAGCATCCAAGAAAACAACAACTCTAGGGCCATTTATCTACTAGCTCACAAGCTCACAAACCATCGAATTAACCCAAGCAGAATAGACGAGGCATTGCTTGAGAATTGAGGACAGTCATGATGCGGTCACAAATTCTTTATTTCCAATTGTTTTGAATATGATGAAAGAGAAATCATGACATAAATGTGCTCCCATAGAAGACTTAACATTGCCAGAGAAGGCAAATAAGGTAAACGATGATTTACCTGAAGGAAATTTATTTCATTGGGAAATACTGTGTTAATATTGATAGAAATAATGTGTGATATTAATCATCTATTTCAGAAATCCATTTTAGAGAAATGAATAAAAACATTATTTAACTTATATACTGCATTTACTGGCGTCGAAGATACTAGTATTTTTACCCACGAAATAAATCTTGAAATTGACACTGGGGTCTGCAGACTTAACTATACTTTTTCCGAATAAATTCGTCTTATTTTTTCGTAAAATTTTACAATTTGTAATCAGGATGTGTCCTTGGAGGGAGAGAGACAGACAGACAGACAGACAGACTGAGACAGACAGAGAGAGAGAGAGAGAGAGAGAGAGAGAGAGAGAATCATTCATGAAGCCAGAATATATAGATACATCAGGTAAAATTTAACTTATTTAGGATAATTGTTAATTATATGTTTAAAAAGATATGTCCAAATTTACGCTATATATACAACTGGGGGCAGGATGATCATCTCAGAAATAATTAAATATGTATACAATATGAATATTTTCCCTTTGGAGTTTTAAGAATATATGCTGTCAAATGAATGTTCATTATATGAAAAAAAGAGGAAATAACACGAATTTTAAGGCATCGAAATCACCAAATTAATTAGATATACGTGTAATATATTCAAGATAGGATCGAGATAGGAATATGTGAAATAGACATAGAATGTCCATTATTGATAGGAATCCGAAAACACTCGAAACGCTTGACGACTCTCTTTTGGTTCAGGTACGAAACTTTTTATAACCTTTTTGAATTTTGAGGAGAGAGAGACACAATTTCTTTCTATGCTGACTTTTCCATCGGAACCCCACCACGTGCGGTCCCCGCCGCAAACTACTGGTTTGACCTCGGCGAGCTCCGAAAATCGACTACCTTCCTCTAGACTCGAATCTCAACATTGTGACATATCTGATTGTCACATCCGCCCCGCACGCGTGTGAACACCTGCGCTCAGTGTGTGCACCTAACTAACCCATGCACTAAGCGAAAGGTTCTCAACTTAACTAAACCGAAAGGCAAGATATATAAAACGAAATCCCTCCGCAATTATATTACATAGGGTGTCGCCCACAAATACTTCCCTCTACATTTTGAATTAATCTTCCAATATCATGTATAAATACCCTTTTCAACATATCTAGCCATATAAGGTTTTATTACCACAAACAATCGCAGTCTCATTTAACATATATCTTCCCACAGGAATCTACATATAACTTGTATGTTTTCTGGAACAATGATATGGGTCTACAGAAGTATTAAGAAGTCATATGAAATATGTTGGGGTAATGTCGATAATAAAGACTGTTTTCAAACCTTGTCACATATCCGGCAGTGATTGCAAAGAGGAACTTGACCTGAAGAGTCGAAAGCAATCCTATGAGTGCTTTTAGTGGATTTAAAGTTGTGAACTTCTTTTGCAAAGATCTATCTATATATCTATCTATCTATCTATGGAGGTGCCCGTGGTGTAGTCGTTATCGCTGTAGGAAATGAACACGGCGATACGAGTTCAAATCCTGGACGATACTGATTACATTTCACATAGCACTAATACCCTTGGGAAAGGTATGAATCCAATTATTCTCCTCCAGCTATGGGTAAATAGTAGGACAGACTAGGTTCTTCAACCTTGGTTAGGCAACTAGTCTAGGAGAAGGAAAACTCTGAATTGAAACCTGTTAAACTCCGCTTAAAAATTGACCTTGTGTCATATCCTGCCCGAGCGGAGGGGTTGGTAAATAGTATCTATCTATCTATCTATCTATGGAAAGGAATGATAGAAAGGAATCTGACAATATGGAGAAAAAAGAAAAACAAAGTAACCCAAAAGGATGAATATATTACGAAGGAGAGACAATGGTAAAACGTTTCGGTTTTAAGGAACGTTCATCTGGACTTTAAAGATGGCGAAACGAGTGTTGATATTATAAAGATGGATGTTTAATTGTCAATATATTTTTCTTTAAATCTGTTAATGTATTCATTAAACAGCCATCGTTGTTTTATCAACATTTGTTTCATCATCTTAAAAGCCCTGATGAAGTTTTACTAAAACCGATACGTTTTAACGTTGACTTTTCTTTATGATAAATTCATCACCTTTGGATTAATTTTTAAAAAATTTTCTCCATGCATATGTACATCAACCAGTTGTTCCATGATTCCCATCTCAAATTTTGATGAATTTTCATTAGATGATATCCACTCTTCAGCAACGAAAAATCCGAAACATAACTGAAAAAATCTTGAATGAAAAAGATGAGCAACAGTGGGATATCAGGTCTTCTTCATTATTGGGATTTAAAGACGGGTTGCTCATAGTGACCATAGGGTATTTTTGTGCAAGTTGGGACGGTAGATGATTTTGTGAATGTATTTATTGCGAGTATGAATAGGACAAGGAATGAAATATCTTGCTAAGATAAATATAAGTAAATCCTATCTGATGACCACTCTCCGCTTCTTTTCCCCAAAATCTTGTGATATATGATAACATTAATAGTTGTCTTAATTTCAGAGACGAAGCTTGATGATTTTTATCATTAAGGATTTTCGGACTATTGTCTTCATCTTTATTGTTATTTCCACAACGTTTCAGTCGATATGTCCTCCGGCCTTCTTCAGGTGTTTGTCGAACTCGGTAACCTTCCAACAGGACACATGGCGTAACGGTTATAGGCGTTGGTTCCCTAAGCTTCAATCATCTAGTGGTAGCAGGTTCAATCCTGACTGCAGGCGAGTAACAATACAGGCATACTTAACACTTGTAATCGGTTAAGGCTAACGGAATCAGAACAGACGACTCCCGTGGATTGAATAAAGGACGTAGTTCGAAGTTCCGTGTAGGTTCCCGAGTTCGACAAACACCAGAAGAAGGCCGGAAGACATATTGGTCAAAATGTTGTGGAAATAACAATAAAGATGAAGACAATAGTCCGAAAATCCTTAATGATAAAGATAACATTAATGTTTTACAATTTATGTCCAGTTAATTATAATTTCTGGATTTTCATTAGTTCAAGTGGCCGTATTCTTAGTGGCTATATCTTACAGCTTCTTTGCATTTATCTATGACATTGTAAAAAAGCTGATGGGTCTCGTATTGGTTATAATAACCGTAGAATATACCAGGAAGAAATATTCTGTATTCTGGAATATGCTGAAAAAAATAAAAATAAAAAACTGAACCAAAAAATTGAATTACTTTCAAAGTGTATACACATTAACACATTTATTTTTTGTGTCAGTTAACACCTGATTGATTTCAAGATAATATTTTATTTTTCCTTGTTTAACAAATCAAAGCGTATATTATCAAACACTAAAGAATTAAACGTGCCAAACCAAAAATAGATTGCATGGAAATATATATATTTTTTGTAGGTCCAATGATAGAAAAAATAGATACTTTAAAATGAATAGGGCCTCCAGAAAATTTGTTTTTAATTTATTTAAATTTCTCCAACATTTATTTCTGAAGTTCTACCTCGTCTTTCAGAAGTAAATGATTTGTTCTCGTGTTTCCTTTTGTTTATATAGTGATGACTATTTTGATAACCTTGTGGCTCATTTTAATTCTAAGATATGTGTATGTGAATATCCAGTTCAAGTAAATTGTCCGTGATAAATTTTTGACTCTGCAGATGTTGTTTGTCTCTTTCTCTTTTTTTCTCTTCTTCCTTTTCTTTTTACAAGTGTGTATTCTGTATGTTTGTGTGTCCACACACAGATAATTATCTCGAACTGGACATTAGGTATGTACAGTTCTAGAAATCTGTTGTAAAGACCTTCAATTATCATATCCCTGCCATTACTAGACGCTGTCTAGAGGACCTGACGTGAACGATGTCCGATAGGAATGAATAGCAAGAGATCCAAGGATCTCTGTATTATTAGTACAAATCGATGATTATGATGATGATGGTCACTCTACAAATGTTAACTTTAGCATTAAATAACCCATGAAAGTTAATATGGCATTAAAGAAATTAAACCAAACAAAACAACAATTAGGGAACATTTGTAGTAACCACTTGCTAGTTTAGCATTAGTTTAGATCAAAGACGGAACGTGAGGGCAGCCGTTGAGTAGTGAGTTCACTACCAATGATCTTACAACCACGATACCTGACCATTATATCAATCAAGGCTTTCTTTTATGTAATTTCTATTTTTTTTGTTAATTTAATGTATGGTGTTTTTAGGTTTGGTTTGGTTCGGTTTTATTGCATATCAACCTTTGTTGGTTATTTAACGCTAAATCGATTTTTATGTAAATAATCAGTTCTATTTTAAACAATTCAGTTTAGCATAAGCATGCACTTTAAATGTAAGTACATTTTAATTGTGAAAAACATTTGTATTTCAAGCTACACAGTTTAGTCAAGCAGTTCTAATTCAGCTAATTCAGTTTGGTATAAGTACAGATTTTGTTTACACACAGTTAAATTGATAGAATCGTAAGAAATTAAAAACAACTACACAAAAAATGTAAAAAAAAAAAACGATAACGAAATCTAATTCTTTGACTCAATGTCTTAAATAAACCTACATATATTAAGATGCCGTTTCTCAATCGATCAATCAGTCAGATAGGCTTGTTTTTCATAATGATCAAAACATGTATCATAGAAATTTTTTGTTCAATCCATTCAGTATTTTTTCTGAGAATAAAACCCCAGAATTTATTCTGAAAAGTGTGCCATATCGCTAAATTAAATTATTTCGAACCTTTACCGTTAATACTGCATAGCTCTAACTCCTGAGCTGCGTCATAAAATTGAGCAATTTTATTTCTGCGATTATGATTAAAAAAAAAAGCGTTTCACATTTAAGCAAGCCGATGTGCAAATCTAATCAACGAGAAACGGCAGCTTTTCTATTGACATCATTGTGTAGGCGTAAAGTTTCATATTGTATCTTCGTTCTCTTAACTAATTTACGGAGGATGTTAGAACATGACTCCATGTTAAATATCATCCTCTCTGTCTGTCTACTTGATAAAGATGCCATGAAGATTCGCAAGCAATTATTTGAAAATGAATGTTACGTACTTGTAGTTTCGTTTGCATCAACGCAATAAAAACAGCAGCCACTAATACTACAGACACTACTATCGCTACTACTATAACAATAACAACAACAGCAACAACAACAACAACAACAATAATAATTATAATAATAATAATAATCCAGAAAAAAAGAAAATCTACAAAATTGTTGACTTTGCTGTCCCGGCGGACCACAGAATAAAACTAAAAGAATTTGAAAAGAGAGATAAGTACCTCGACCTTGCTAGAGAAATTGAAAAAAACATGGAACATGAAGGTGACTATTATACCAATTGTGATTGGTGCCTTTGGCACGGTAACTAAAGGATTATTAAAGGGCTTGGAAGATTTGGAAGATGACGACCGAGTGAAAACCATCCACTGCCAGAATACTGAGAAGAGTCCTGGAGACTTGAGGAGACTTGCTGCCACTCAATCTCCAGTGAAATACCATCAGCTTACGCTGATGTGAAAACTCTAATGAGTAAATAATTATAATCATAATATATTACTATGATTATTTTTCTTGTTGTTGTTATCCTCAGTCGTAGTAGTAGTAGTACTAAAATACTACACGCAAGTTTTTCTCACCATCGTAACAGTATATATCTCCCCATGTTTTCAGGACTTGTCATAGTGCTTCAAGGATATGAATGGGTTCGTTTCTTCCTCCAATCCTCGTTCATCGAGTCTCTTTTCTATGTTCATGTGGATTGTTACAAGAGCCGTTCTTACGATTTATTATTATCATTATTATTACACCTTTTCGAGTTTTTCATACCGGCGTTAGATGGATTCTCCCAGGAGTTTGAATAACAGCGAGTTTCCTCATGTCACCAGGACTCTTCTCAGTATTCTCACCGATATTTATAATGCTGTAGTTTTAATGTTTCAATTTGTACTCTTATTCCCAAGACCTCCAGTTCTTGTATCAATCTTTTAGTGACTATACCAAGAGCCCCAATTGCAATTGGTTTCACCGTCACTTTCATGTTCATGTTTCATCTAATTCTTTCAATCTATCTTTCTCTCTAGTTTCGATAGCATTTGCTTTGAAATTTAACTGTCAGCTAATAAACTTTTCGTATTTGAAACAGCTGGGCCCGCATTGTATTTGTGAAATGTAACACCTATGGATGTTCGAGTTTGGCGCCGTGTCGATAAGGTGACGTTACATGAGTGACATGAAGTCTCCTCTTGTTCTTGGGGACCGTTTCAAATGCAGCAGCTCGCATTTGTATCACCGTCACTTTCATGTTTCGTAACTTGTTCAGCTCTCTTATATGGTTCACGAATTAGACGAGTTTTTTTTTCACTTTGCTTTATTGTCAGTCTGTTTTCAAATGAAACGGCAAAATCCTCTTCATGGCATATCCTTTTCATCTTGTGAATTAAAGCAATGTTTCGTCTTCAGGCCAAGTATGGATAAAGTTTCAGTATCTCAAAAACCAGTCTTTTCATTTTCTAGGAGATATCCTGGGTTGTGTAGATTCCATTTGTTATTATGGTCAAATTTCAGTGTCTTGCACTATTCCCTGTTGGTAACTTTTCCCACTCAGTCATATTTGTAACTTTAACGGGGTTTTTTCATACAAGAATTTGGTGTTGGTCTGTGACTGCAAATCACTTCACTTTTCAAAAACTCTTCTATTGATCTTAGCAGTGCTCTGGTCTAAACTATCTCGACTTTTCCTCTGACCCATTCGCTTCACCAGGTTCTTTGTTACAAGTGCTCTAACTATGATTGGCATCACCGTCAATTTCATGGTCGATAACTTCTTGTTTCTCCAAGCTGACTTCTAAAGGTGATTTTGCTATTTTCATTTGCATCTGTGGTACCCATTATTCGAGCTTTTAAAATTTTTCTAATTTGATTTGAAGACGAATAATATGGTTTTTTTTGGGTTTTTTTGTTTCATTTTTCTTAGATTTTCGAATTTGTCTGCTTCATTAATGGCTCTTTAATGGCTGCCCTTAATCGCAGAAGGGCGTCAACAATATTCATCACTTTCAAGGCAGAATTTCTGGAACCGCCATTGTTTGCGCTTGCCTGGTCAAATGCTTGGTTAATATTGTAAACAGTTTCCGTTGCTTTACAGACTATTTTAAACTCATAAAATCGTTTGATTTTTTTTTTTCCATCCGTAATTTATCGGGCGATTATAAACAAGAATAAACAGTTAAAACAAAATCATTTCCATAAACCAATAGAGCAACATTCGCGCTTAAAACGTTACATTTTATGAACAACGTTGAATTCAAGTTCTAACCCTAAACAAACCGGCATGGAGAAAACGGAGCTCACCTTCATTGCCATTGCTCCCAGGTCCACTCTGGCCCGGCGTGGTAGCACCTGAGAGGGTCCTATCGATGGGTTAAATAGAACTAACGGCATACTTATACTAAACTGAATTCTTTGATTAAACTGAATAACTTGAAATAGAAATATTTTTGACAATTAAACCGTACTTACATTTAAACTGCGTGCTTATGATAAACTGAATTATTTCAAATAGAACTATTTTTTGACATTCAAACTATATTTACTTTAAATTAAATTGTTTAACATAGAACTGTTTTGACATTTAACTGAGAGTGAATGAAATCTCTACTTATACTAAACTGAATTAGCTGAATTAAAACTGCTTGACTAAACTGAATAGGTCGAAATGAAAAAAAGTTTTTCACAATTAAACTGTACTTACAGGGAAACTGCGAGGTTTTGTTAAAGTGAATTATTTGAAATTGAACTGTTTTTGACATTGAAACTGTACTTACACTAAATTGGATTGTTATATATAACTGCTTGTATAAACTGAATAGTTTGAAATAGAAATGTTTTTTTACAAACTCTTTACCCATGCTAAACTGAATTGTTTGAAATAGAACTGATTATATAAAAGCTGCCGTTGCTCGTTGATTAGATTTGCACATCGGCTAGCTTAAATGCAAAACGCTTTTTTTTTTAATCATAATCGCAGAAATAAAATTGCTCAATTTTATGACGCAGCTCAGGAGTTAGAGCTATGCAGTATTAACGGTAAAGGTTCGAAATAATTTAATTTAGCGACATGGCACACTTTTCAGAATAAATTCTGGGGTTTTATTCTCAGAAAAAATACTGAATGGATTGAACAAAAAATTTCTATGATACATGTTTTGATCATTATGAAAAACAAGCCTATCTGACTGATTGATCGATTGAGAAACGGCATCTTAATATATGTAGGTTTATTTAAGACATTGAGTCAAAGAATTAGATTTCGTTATCGTTTTTTTTTTTTACATTTTTTGTGTAGTTGTTTTTAATTTCTTACGATTCTATCAATTTAACTGTGTGTAAACAAAATCTGTACTTATACCAAACTGAATTAGCTGAATTAGAACTGCTTGACTAAACTGTGTAGCTTGAAATACAAATGTTTTTCACAATTAAAATGTACTTACATTTAAAGTGCATGCTTATGCTAAACTGAATTGTTTAAAATAGAACTGATTATTTACATAAAAATCGATTTAGCGTTAAATAACCAACAAAGGTTGATATGCAATAAAACCGAACCAAACCAAACCTAAAAACTCCATACATTAAATTAACAAAAAAAAATAGAAATTACATAAAAGAAAGCCTTGATTGATATAATGGTCAGGTATCGTGGTTGTAAGATCATTGGTAGTGAACTCACTACTCAACGGCTGCCCTCACGTTCCGTCTTTGATCTAAACTAATGCTAAACTAGCAAGTGGTTACTACAAATGTTCCCTAATTGTTGTTTTGTTTGGTTTAATTTCTTTAATGCCATATTAACTTTCATGGGTTATTTAATGCTAAAGCTAACCTTTGTAGAGTGACCATCATCATCATAATCATCGATTTGTACTAATAATACAGAGACCTTTGGATCTCTTGCTATTCATTTCTATCGGACATCGTTCACGTCAGGTCCTCTAGACAGCATCTAGTAATGGCAGGGATATGATAATTGACGGTCTTTACAACAGATTTCTAGAACTGTACATACCTAATGTCCAGATCGAGATAATTATCTGTGTGTGGACACACAAACATACAGAATACACACTTGTAAAAAGAAAAGGAAGAAGAGAAAAAAAGAGAAAGAGACAAACAACATCTGCAGAGTCAAAAATTTATCACGGACAATTTACTTGAACTGGACATTCACATACACATATCTTAGAATTAAAATGAACCACAAGGTTATCAAAATAGTCATCACTATATAAACAAAAGGAAACACTAGAACAAATCATTTACTTCTGAAAGACGAGACAGGGATATGATAAATGAATGTCTTTACTGGTCGGCTAAAATCAGTGTTCGAGCATATAAGAGAACGTCATTTATGAAAGTCTAGACAAGCAAGAAAAATAGTTTTTAAAAAATCAGCATACACGTGTATGGCGCAAATCATCATTATCATCATCATTATCATTGTCATCTTGGTGCGCTGAAAGCATGGATTCCATTGACTGTCTTTTGCAAACCATCACTAACGGCCATTGCACTTAGTGGGTCTTTTTATTGCCATCGAATATCTGTATAGCGACCAACACGTTTATTTAACGTAGATAGTTTTTAAAATCGGAGATAAGTGGCCATACACCATTTTTTTTTTTGTCGGACTTCCCAGGATTTATTTAAAACATCGCAAAGCGTTCCACTGTAATCGTTTTGTTAGAGTCCTTATGGTCCAACCATACAACAATACTGACACAACTACAGCTTGGAAAAAGTCCTCTTTTGTCTACCGAATCGAATACTGTAGGTTTATTACTACTCTGTCTTTCGAGTAATCAATATTCTAATACTAGGATCTTTTTAGAGCTTGTTAAATTCAGATACAGTATTTTGGTGGCTATAAGATATTCTTCTGTGAGGGAATAATTTTTTCTCTTTTATGTATGTTAAAATACTCTGTGTATGTGATTGATGTTAATACCTACACTGCCACAATAATGTGCTTTTATATATATATATATATATATATATATATGGTTGGATGTTTGTGGGTTTCCTTGTGAGTTCGTGGATGGGTTGCTAAAGAAAATATTTTATCTTAAGCATCTTTGGACGGCGTCAGATTGTTTAGGGGATCTCACTGTGTGGTTTACACTTGGGAGGTCTTGTAGCCAAAATTAGACAAAGAAGGGAGCTGCGTGAACCTTCGCGAAGATGCGAGAAAGGAAGTATCGGTGGAAAAGTACCGAGGATGTTGGTCAGTAAAGTCTAAAACAAGGAGCCGAAGACTTGGCAGTCTTAGAGTCAGAAAATTAGGGAGAGCGACATAGGCAGACAAGCAAAGGGCGATGACCAGCGTTAGTCAGCATTTTCGGTCGCGGTTTAGGATTTTCATGAAATCCACATATACATACCCGCAGAATGGCAAAGGTGCCGCGGGCATCGCTTTCTTACGTTGTTGCTTATCAAATCAGTGTTGTGTATTGTCTTCTTTTTTCTTTTAATTCGTTTGTTTTTGGGGGTTTTCTTTTTGATCGGTTGGTAAAATGCCCACTCGGCCAAGTGTAAGGAGTAAGAACGGGGTCGTCACTAAACAGACGGAAGATCGGCAGTTTACCAGGCGTGTCGGGTATTTCATACAACCATTAATTTTCTAGCAAAATATAAATGAATATGCCACGGTAAATTTTTGAATATTTTATTCATTATACAGTGGGCAACAGATATTCTTCCCACATTTTAAACAGTCACTTCAATGGTGCATCTGGTCTTTGCCAAATAACAAGGGTAGATACATTTAGCAAGTATCTTACCATTTAGTTTCCGATACGATCATTTACAATCATGGATTGAACCGGCGCACACCAGACGATCTCTGTTGATTTTTTGAAAAAAAACTGATGACTTTGTAATTGATGCACAGAGAGTCATGGTTGCTCACTCCATGTTGCGTTGGATTTGTTATAGAAAGTGCAAAATATCTAAGTAATTTAATTCTTTTATATCAAGGCTTACCTTGATAGTCAGAATTTACTCTGTATCGAACCAAAGTCATCATTATATATATATATATATATATATATATATATATATTTAAGTAAAACAAAAATCGGTCTCATTACGATTATAAACTTATTTCCATCCTGTTATGGGTATTGATAAATATCAATAACACCAAAGAAAACAGATTTTCTTCAGATCTAATGGATAATTTAAATGACATACAGAATAGATACAAGAGTGAAGGGTGGGAGGGGGTAGAAGATGGCTGAAGAGTTACCTCCCCATTTTCTAACCTCCGTTTTTTTTTTTTTAATTTTTTTATTACCGGTTGGAATCACTGTAAATTAAATTTTAATTTTTTATTCTAATTATATCTCAACGTAAAATTCCAGATTTAATGATAATTAAGGGAAGTACGACATTCCGTAAAAACCTTACGTAAGTATCCAGTATTACTTATCTTCAATTAATTTCAAAATTTAAATATATGTTCAAAATTTATATTCGAGTCTATTGATTCAGTTACCTTTCCACTGAAAAGTAAGTGCACATCACATGGTAAAATGCTCAATACTCTAAGTAGAGCAAAATATGAATACCTACAATGCCAGAAGTAATCTACCTAGGTTTTATCTAATCGGATCTTCAAGATAATTCTGAAAAAAGAGGGTTGGACCAAACTAAGTTTTATTGATTAAAAAACCGCCAGAATGAAGGAAACATTAGCATATCTAAAAAAGCAATGTAGATATACATATATATATATACATATATATATATATATATATGTGTGTGTGTGTGTGTGTGTGTGTGTGTGTGTGTGTGTGTGTGTGTGTGTTTGTTTTTGGGGTGTATTTCTTCGTTAATGCATATTTTATTGAACTATATAGACATGTTTTGTCTACATCTTTTTTGTTTATGTCCTTTCAAGAGGCCCAATTGATTTTATCTTATCTGGTTGGAATTATTTGTTGAAACCCTCATAACTAATCATTAACGTAGTACTTTCTGCCCTATCTTGAGCCATCATCAAGCGTGTATATATTTCAAAAGCGATGTGACCTTTGTGTGTACATTACTACTTTGTAAGTGTTTATTATTTATACTGGTATGTTGGAGCGTTTTATTTATTTCTATAAGTAGCAGCAGTAGCTAAAGACATATAAGTAAAAACAGACAAAACAAATATTTTTTGTAGTATAATTGCGCGGACCCTCATTAAACTGTGTCTTAACTACATGTGCCTCGTCATGGGCAAGGACAAAAATAGCACCAAACCCCTTGAAAAATCTTAAGTTGGAGTCTGACAAATCCCACTTTGACCTTTTTATTATAATAGAGTTTGTACTATCGTACTGTTAGCATTCCATAGTCTAGGCTCACCATATATGTCCCCTCCGAAGACAAGATCCCGATTGAAGGAGATAAATAAATATCACACTTAAATCCAAATCAAAAAGCCGAAATTTTTTCATAAAAAACTTTCTATAAAGATTATATCCGTGTCATGAGTGACTTTGTGTAGTAAATGATTCACAATTTTTTTTACTGCAAAAGGTATTTTTATCATATGTTGCGAGTAATAAACTAACCCTCATTTAAGCCAACAAATCATTACTTCAATATCAAATGAAATTAAGTGAAATCATTCAAACATTTATTTATTCATTCAAAACTACTAAAATTCAATCAAAATTAATGCAATTTAGTAAAGAAGCAATGTAATCTTGACATTGATGTATACGACAGATTTTGTCTTCATATTCTAATCAACGTAATCTTTTAAGTATCTCTGTTTACAATTTAAAATATTTGCTCATTATCGGGAAAGGTGTTATAAATAGTAAATACTCTTAAATAGAATTTTATTATTTTAGCTAATAGCTTTGGTTTAGGTGTAGGATATGGGGTAGCACTTTAAATAGAAGGTAAGGAAAGGTTAGGTCAAAAAGGGATATAAACCGAGGAGGTAGTGGTGGACTGCACAATTCTACTGAGTCACGCTATTACGTTCCATTTAGGATTAATAGCCTTGAGAAAGTGCCAAGACACTACCGATCTTCTACAAGGTTATTGAGCATAAAATAACCCACAAAAGTTGATATGTCATTAAACCAAGCAACGAAACCAAACCAACGTAAGCCTCGATATTTCAAAGAAATTTCTCTTATAATGAACGACTCTTTTTTTTTAGGTGAAAAACTGGTCTTAAATAGTCGTTTATTACATCGGTATATACCGATTCCTTCTATTTACAAAGAATGACGTTTCAAACAAGGAAGTATAATTAGCCAAGTAATTGTTCAAAATCGATTAATTAAAGATGTGGGAAGTGCGGAAATTAGTTGGCGAATCACAAAAGACAAAAAAAAAAAAAGTTTACGATAAGATGAATTTTTAACGAGTGGTTTGCACACAATGAATAACATTTAAAAGACATTCTTAATAAGCGATGTTTAAATAAGACAGGCATTTAAGCTAATACGGCTAAGTCAGCTAGGGAGGCTGTAGAATAGACCGACTGTTTCTCTGGAGAGAAGTAAAACAATCCCAACGATTGTCCGTGATATGATACAATCTGATGGCGTGGTTTAAGTAATGCTGGAGCTTTGGGGAATGCAGAGTACCAGTTTATTGCCATCGCTCCCAGGTCAACTCTGGCCCGGAATGGTAGCACCTCCTAGGGTCCTATCTATGGGTAAAAAAGAACTAAACCATGAATGCATCATCATCGTCATCATCATATCACGCTACCAGCATCGATCTCCCTGACCCTCACTCGTAACCCGTCTCTATCGTCCATCGCCCTCGGTAGATCTTTAAAGGTACTTTCTATATCGACACAGAGCTGTTGTATATAGGTTCTAGCAATTTGTCCTGCCTTCGCTTGTCAATGTGATGGGGTCCACAGGTGTGCGTCGCATATTAGTTCGTCCTTACTTCTTCAGCAGTGTTCCGCATGTCTGGTTCATCTAACTGTGATAGTTTTCGTGATGGGTCATAAGTGGCCGTATAGCTGCTGCTTTATGGGGTGTTGCCTCCAGGATTGTTCAATATTACTCGAAGCGTTCTTGTGTAATTTCCGTTAAGCTTTTTTTCCATAGTTTTAGTAAGCGTCCATGTAGTGCATCCATATAGCAGTATCGACACAACCACAGCTTGGTAAAAACTGCGTTTTATTTTATCGGCCAGGTCTAACTTTCATATGACGAATAGCTTATTGATAGCTGTCCATGCCTTTGCTCGTCGCGTGTTGATATCTGTCTCGGTTGATTTGACACTGCTTCCTTGTTAGGTGAACCTTTTCATTAGTTTAAAAGAACTACCGTTTAGTGTAGAGATGTGGCCTTTCGACATGAAGACCTATGCCTGCAGCTGCTTGATCCAGACTATGGATCAGGTTTTCGGCTTGGGCGGGTGTATTTGCCAGAAGTTCTATATCATCGGCGTAGTCGGCGTCCGTAATTGTTTGTGCTGTATATCTTCTGCTTCTTTCCTTTTCCAGCTTGAAACGGTTATCTTTCATTAAATCAATAGACGTTCTAAACATGTAGTCTAGGCAAATGATAAGTAGGTATAGGGCTAATGTGTCTCTTTGCAGCATACCTGCTACAATGTTGATGTAGTCTGTGTCTCCATCCGGGGAGGGGACTTTTACTTTCGTGTTTTTATATAGCATCATTATGGCTGTAACAGTTTCTTTGGGTCGGTCGTAGGCGAGTAGTATTTGCTTCACCTTCACTCTGTGCATGGAGTCAAAGGCCTTATAGAAGTCGACGAATAATATTGTAGCCTCCAGGTATTATGTACGTACACCTAGAATTCGACGGATAATCAACATTTGTGATAATGTGGATCGATTTCCCTGAAATCCGATAATTAAAAAAAAGAATCTCTTTGACCGATATATGGGATACTGACAGGTATTATAACCCCTGGTTAGACTGGGCTCGAAAATAATGGAATAAAAGGGGTATTCCATAATCTCCAGCTATCCCGAACTGGAGTCTCACAATTAGATGTAGTCTTTTGTCATGCACTGGACACCAAAAGTTAGAAGCTAAAACTTCCACCTCAGCTAATAATTTTGCAATGTTTGTTGTCAGTTAAAAATTTGTTCCAAACCGTGCTCTATAAAAAAGGAAAGAAAAAATGATGAAAAAAGACTTCTCGCGTGACATGGTTTGTTCGTGAAGGATCTACCCATACAGTTTGCTTTGGGCTGGAATAGCCTGGTGAAACTCATTTCTCTCCTGGTTTTTCTATGGTTTAAATTCAAAGTTTACTTTCTTCAGGACCAGTTGATACACCAAAATTAAAGAACCTAGTCGGTCCTACAATTTGCCTATTACTGGGGGAAAATAATTGGAATCTTTTTTAAGATAAATACGTATTTAGAACATTGATTTAGTTATTGTTGTATAGCCATGACCATGACCAACTATACAAACACATAATACATATACATCTACATATGTATGCAGAACCATAACGACGACACAATAAAGACGCAATGATAAAGACGAGCGACACAGTCTTTTAGAAAAATATACCTCTCACTTTATTTGAAAGGGTTTGTGTGTGAGAGGGAGTTGGAGACCGAACAGAACTGTAACATACTGACCCCCACTCTTATGGCCATCAGCGTTGTGTCTTTCTCGTTCTCCATGGTTGCTCAACCGGAGGCCCGGGGACCCAGCTCTCAGCTGGGTGCTGGCTTTCTCTACCGCATCTTGTCACCAACTGGTCTGGTCCCCAAACTAATTGAATTTCCTGTCTTTACCGAGTTATATAATAGTTCTTTGTCCACCTTCTTGTGGGCGTCACAATTTCGCTCATTCAACCCATCCACGGTCAAGGTTATAATTCTGATGTTCCTCGACCGGATGCACCTGCTATTTACATAGGTCCATTTCCTATTTTGACAGACCGGCTGGGTCAAAGGTCAATATACAACTCTATTACATCTTTCATAGTTTTTATTCAATTAATATTTAATATCTATTGTTCATTGATTATTGAATATTTACTCTTACATAAACCAACTCTGTCTCACGCTCTCTATCTCTCTTTCTTCCTTTCTCAATGATATCTGTGTACAGAGTAGGACACTAAACGCATGTAGTAATGAGTCTCTAGTCGTTGAGATATGGGAAATATTGAGAACCTTATCAATGATATTATATCCAGGTCCCTTAGACCTGGAGTGGGTCCCAGTTATGGCTCAAATTGATTTGTTTGAAAAATATTAGTATTAGATAGGAATACTTTATACCATTTGTACGCAAATCGTTTTATTAGATCGGAAGTTGATATCGTATGAGCTCTGCAAACAAGATAATCTGACTTTTAAAAATGCAATGAAACTTCGAAAACATTGGTATCAGTTAACTGTTTACAAGTGAATCAAATTTAGACATTAAATAAACCACAAGGAGTTACTATACGGAAAACAAATTTTAAAAAATCAATAATACAACCCTACTTCTCCAGGGGGTTACATTTTTTTCTGTGTCTTATGAGTGTACATACAAAAATTTGGTTATATAAAAGGGGCATACGATAACTTTCCAGACTTTTTTCGTATGGGCACCTTTATTGATAGTACACACATGAAACTCTAGTCCCTTTCGAAGTAATCTCCTCCGGCTGCAATTCACTTTTGCACCGTTCCAACAACTTTTTGAAGGTCCCATGGAAGTCCTCTTGTGTGAGCGTGTCAATGACCTTCATCACAGCCTCTTTCATCTCCTCAATTGTCTCATAACGACAGATTTTGAGCTTAGGGGATAAGCAAATGTCACAGGGAGCAAGGTCTGGACTATGGGGAGGCTAAGGAACTGTCTTGATGCCCATCTTGGTCAAATAGTCTGTGACAAGGATGGAGTTGTGGACTGGTGTATTGTCCTGCTTGAAATGCCACTGACCCGATTTGAAGAGTGCTGGCCTCTTCCCAAGGAATCTCTTCCTGAACACCCTTAAAACCTTAACATAGTAAACCTAACCCTAAACCTTTGGCTAATCTACTCTGGTGTATTGACTTTCTTACTCATCCCACACCTCTCGCCATCCCACACAGACTCCCTGCCTTCTTTGAATCTCTTATGGCAGTCAAAAACTAATGGTCGATTTTGGTATTTTTTTCAAGTCTAAAACACAATTTCATTGCATGTCGCTCTTCTAGAGTGTCCTCACGTGCAGATTGCATCTTTGAAATTCACCTGCTGTGACAATCAGGCTTTAGTAGGGTGTATTCCAATTGTGGCTGTAGCTGTTGATTTGAACCTGGTCAGTCATCTCAGAAGATGTATTGCAATAACATACTGAATTTTCAAGAGTCTACGACAATTTTAAATGCTCATACGAAAAAAGTGTGGAAACTTATCCTATGAACATCGTATATATATATATATATATATATATATATATATATATATATATATATATATATATATATATATATAATTTTTGAACAAACTGTTTTTAGTAAAAAATTTTATATAAAATTTGAGTGGCTTTAAATTTTGCAATGCAACGCTAATATTTCGATTTGCCAACAGATAAAAAGTTTCAAGTTAAGTTAACCCCAACAACTATTATCATTCCGGTTCAGGATGAACCTGAGAGCAACGATTGTCAAGGGCTATTTCACATGCTACAAAGGTTTAGGTCTGGAGCCTCCCCATCATATGGTTCAGTATCATATTTTGGACACCGATCGGCAGGAGTAATCTTTCCCCTCTGCAGGAGGTGCAATCAGAGTACTCTACAGCCCCAACCGATGGCGCGAACAAAATTTCGTATCTCTTCCACAAATCTTATGCTTTAAAGGATAGAAAAAAATTTCCAAATTATCTATATATTTTTAATTCTTGATTTTCCGAATTATTGACACGGATTTAACCCTTGATTTTCCGATTTATTTATGTAGATTTAACATTTGATTTCTCGCTGCAGTTTTCTTTACGTTTTCATTTGTTTTCCTATCTTTTCGAATATCGTTGACAATCTCTGAACATATGTTTGGTTATGTAGTTTTATTTTGCCCTTTTTTATATTTATATCTTTCTTAATATCTCATCTTTCTGCGTACCTTGACTTTATGTAATGATCTACAAACAAGTAAGTAAGGAAGATCAATTAAAATCAAGTAATGAATTCAATTCTCACAAGGTGCTTCTATACTCGCGGCTTTTGGCTCACTCTACGCTATCCTTAATTATTGGAACTACTTGCATAGAGTGCGAGCAAATAATTTAAAATGAGTTCAATTCACACAAAACATTGTTTAGCCTGATGCACAAGCTTCAAGTTGTTTACAGGACCTTTTTTTTCTAGATTGTCACTCATTTGAGTATTGACTTAGATCAACGCAGCTTAACTTCATAGATTAAAAGGCAGAAGTCGATACATTTGAACCGAATTAATTATAAATATATAAAAAAAAGAAATCCTTAAAGATTATTTGGTACGAGACTCCAAATATAAAGGGATCGAATTCGCTTCTCAGTCGATAGAGATCTGTAAGACTAGCTAACCAGAAAACCATGATGTTGTACCATCTTTACATGGAGATGATGGTGTTATTTATTTATTTATTTACGTCTGCAGAACATGTTTGTTTATTCAAGCAATTATAGACATTTTTCTTTTCTTTCTTTTTTTTTTTATTTCATATTCCTATTCGGGAAAAGTTTGCCACTGATAACCGCTACTTAGGTGAGACCATTGAGCATTTCTATTCACACAAGTAGATCGATAAGATCTATTCAGCATGTGTCCGTTATGCTCTCCATCTATATTATTAATGCACCGTTTATTATATTCCTTATTTTTCTTATCTCTCATTTTCATTCTTCGTTCTTTTGATTACTAAATACGAGTTCTTCACACCAGAGTCACAAAGTATCTCATGCGTTTAATTTTCTTGGACATATTCTGTTTGGGGCTTTAACAATTTGTTAGCATGATCAAATATTAATATTTTGCACTATTCAAATGGGATTACTTTTCCTCCCCAGTCAAGCCGCTCTTGTATTCATTTCATGTCAGTTTGTTGCATTCGATTATTATTATTATTTATTACTCAGAGTTTTTCACATCAGCGTAAGCTGATGGTCTTTCACTGGAGTTTGAGTGACAGCAAGTCTCCTCAAGTCTCCAGGACTCTTGTCAGTATTCTGGCCGTTGTCTGTTGTTTTGATGATCTCCACTCGGTCGCCAACTTCTAAATCTTCCAGGCCCTTTAATAATCCTTTAGTTACCGTGCCAAAGGCACCAATCACAATTGGTATAATTGTCACCTTCATGTTCCATAGTTTTTTTCAATTCTCTTGCAAGGTCGAGGTACTTATCTCTCTTTTCACATTCTGTCAGTTTTATTCTGTGGTCTGCCGGGACAGCAAAGTCAACAATTTTGCAGATTTTCTTTTTTTTTTTTTTGTTGATTATTATAAGATCTAATCTTCGGGCCGAGATTAGGTGATCCATTTGTATATCAACGTCCCACAGGAGTTTGTGAGTGTCATTTTCTAGGACATCTGCAGGGTTGTGCATATACCATTTGTTGGCATGGTCAAATTTAAATTTCTTGCGTATTTCCCAGTGGATCACCTTTCCCACCCAGTCATGTCAAGCATTGTATTCTTTCTGTGCTAATTTGCTGCATTCACTTATTATGTGATTGATGGTTTGATCTCTGTCACCGCACTTGCTATTTTGTTGCGTCTTATCTGTCCTCGCTTTTATATGATTGGTTCTTATGGCGCTGTTTTGTGCTGCCCTTAGGAGTGATTCTGTTTCTCTCTTAAAGTTTCCTTTTCTTAGCCATTTCCAGGTTTTGTCGTACAAGATGTTGCTTCTTAGTCGTTTATTACTATTATTATTATTATTATTATTATTATTATTATTATTATTATTATTATTATTTACACCTTTAATAATCCGTTAGTTATTGTGCCTAAAGCACCATCACAATTGGCACAATCGTCATTTCATGTTTCACAGCTTTTTGAATTCCCTAGCAACGTCGAAGTATTTATCCTTCTTTTCACATTCCTTCAGATTTATTCTGTGGTCCACCGGGACAGGAAAGTCGACAATTTTGCAAATTCTCTTTTTTTTTCGGTTTTTATTATTATTATCATTATTATTATTATTTACACTCTTTTCAACTGGTGGTCATTTACTGCAGTCCTAGTGAAACTAAGTTTCTTCATATCTTCAGGAGTCTAGGGGATCTTGACAATGCTGGTTGAATTGTTTCGATACTTCTGATCTTCAATTCCTCCTGTCTTTTTTCCAAGTCTTTGGAAAACGTTCCAAGCTCGTGAACTACAATTGATATCATTATAAATTGTTTTCCAGATTTCTGGCAAAACCCAAAAATTAGTTTATTTTTTCGCTTTCTTTTGTTTTCATTATGTGGTCTTCTGAAATAATAAAATCCACTAGATAACATTTCTTGTTAATGCCAGGTTGTTTTGGCAGGGATTTGAAAGTCAGTGTTATTGCACGATTTGAGTTTGAACTCATTTACCTCGTGGCCGCAGTCCAGCACATTAGCTATGAAGCTGCAGGGTCCCTCTCCAACTCCGCGGGATAAAATCAATTTTCGCTTTGATATAATTAGACCATAAGACATTATTTTTATCTGTTATTAAAAAAGATTCCATTTCTCTCTTGAGGTTTCATTTTCATAGCAATGTCCAGTTCATACCTTTATTGTACTTGTTGCGAGTTTTTTAATTAATTGGTGGTCTTTTACTGGAGACTGAGTGAGGCCTATAGTCCTCAGGCCTCCAGGACTCTTCTCAGTATTCTGGCCATTCTTAACAATGCTGTTGTTTGGGTGGCCTCAATTTGTCGTCTGATTTCCAACGCTTCTTGCTCCATTTCCACGTTTTTAGGGACCTCTCCAAGAGCAACAAGTACAATAGGGATCAACGTCACCCCTTTGTTCCACAGATTATTTTAGTTCTCTGGTAAGTCCAAGAAGATGTCAATCTTCTCGCCTTTTTATTTTCCTTCAGTTTTCCGCTAGAACAGCAAAATTTACAAAACGATGAGTTCGCATTTTTGTTAATTCGCATTAGTTCTTGTCGTCTGGCCGAGATTAGGTGATCTGTTTTTTTTTTCTCAAAGTCCATGCGAATATAATACGTCTCATTCTCTAGAATAGGCTATGGTTTGTGAACATAATATTCGGTATTATGGTCAAATTTCAATCTTATGCTCAATTCTTAGTCGATCACTTTTCTCACCTCGTTATGCAATATGAATTGGGTCATTTACTAATCCGAAACAATAACTTTCATTGGAAATTAAATGGCAGTTATTCTCTATAAATCTCCAAGATCTTGCAAGTTCTAAGAATACTATCATCTACGATGCTTCAAATATTCCTCGAAATTTCAGCTATATGACTTTGATATTAAACTAGGTCGAGTGATAAGATTCAAGAGAGAGTGTGCAGCCACCCCTTTATTGTCATTACTGACTGATAGACTCTGATTAAAAATGTCACTATTTGTTATAGTCTCAACTATGGGTCAAGCAAATATATTTATGATAATACTTTGAATGATTTTGAACAACATTGATATGCTGGATCTGAAATCATTGAGATTCGAATAGCACTGATAAAAATAAATGTGAAGGCATGGAATCAATCAAGACCTCCAAGCAAGTTCCCCTTAAAAAATTAATTAAACTAACGTGAACAAATATTTGCTATAGAACATATGAGGAGCGAAGACTAACCTTGGTGAAGTAATGATGCACATCACGACTCAATGCCCTGCAGTTATCTGCTCACAGGAAATCTTTCTTACAGAAAATAGTACAATAGACATTTAAAAAAATTGATAATATATAATAACACGAATAAGAACACACAGCCTCAGGTTGCGCATCAATATATAATTAATAATCAAAGAACGCAGTGAAATTAAACACCAAACAAATATATAACCAATAGCTATATCTAAAAACATCTACAGGAAAAACAACTATATGTTGAATATATATATATATATATATATATATTGACCCAACAGATAATCTTAATAATACACACGAGTTTTCTATAGCAGAACACCTTATAAATACTCGTGATTGAGTTGGGAATTTTTTTGTGTGGACTTGTTCACCATCCTTTGCAGGTTATCCTCTTCATTTCATCCGTCTCTCAGTAAACGGAGAGAATGTTTGCTGAAACTTAATATCATTTCACTGTAGTCTCCAATACATTAATTTTTCTCCACTCTAAATATTTCCCACATGTTTTTATACGATATTCTCCTTGATTTTTGATCTGTTGAGCGAGGAGTAAAACCAGTCAGTTAGCTTGTCACTTTTTTCTTTCTTTTTTTTTTTTGCTTTTTATGTTTTCAATCTCATCATGAATAACTATTTGGGTCTTTCCATTGTTTTGATTAAATTCTATACCTCCCAATATCTTCATATATATGTATGTACATATATATATATAATATTACATGGCATTATATTTGGAAAAGATACGGTATTTATTGGTGTATAATACGTTCTTGAGTATACACGCACTCCTAAATTTGTGCCACAAAATTCAGAAAAATAAAATATCTTGTATACAATTCCTACAGTCTTTTTATATTTTGTAGTTGCTAAATTTATAATTTGTTCAATTTTATTCAAGTTTGTATTGACTAAAAATAAATTTACAAAATTTTCTAATGTTTTGAAGTAGAACATTTACATAGTATGTTGAGCAAATATATTTAAATTCAACAATTGTAAATAGACGAAAATTGTAATAAGTGTTATGGGGATGCATCCTACCATAACAAAAGATGGACTCGTCCAACCTAAACATGTTCTCCGAGCTCGGGTAAGACAACTTCTCGTTTCTTACGGGATATTTAACAGACAGACTGCAAGCCGAGAACGGTTAGTACTTTTTTTGTCTGACTTCCTTTTTACTGCTAATACAATAGCGTTCACCTATCAGCCGTTGTTTGAGTTATTCTTCCACCGGTCTTATCTGAATACCACAACAATAAGCTTGGTGCAAAATCAAGCACATACTAGGAGAAACAAAATTATAAACGAACATACTTTCTATTGGCTATTTCTCGGTAGAAGCAGAAAACAAATGAGTTACACGTTAGTTAGTTCATATCATGCACTCATAATTTCGATAATCTGACAAGACACTTTATTTTCATCGGAGAATTCAACTGCCATAACACAATATAAAGCAGTTAGGAAGTCCACCAAAGTTGCAGAATTATCAACACGTTAATCGATGAGAATTGATTACATTTATATAGCCACAAACATCACACATACGAGGATAATTAAATAAGTTTCCAGACTATTTTTGTATGGGCACTTTTATTGATAGTTCACTCATGAAACTCTGTGCCTCTTCAAAGTAATCTCCTCAGACTGCAATGCACTTGTTGTACCGTTCTAACAACGTCTGGAAGGCCTCATGGAAATCCTCTTGTGTGAGCGTGTCAATGACCTACGTCACAGTCTCTTTCATCTCCTCAGTTGTCTCATAACGACAGCCTCTGAGCTTAGTCAATAAGCAAAAGTCATTGGGAGCAAGGTCTGGACTATAGAGAGGCTGAAGAACTATCTTGATGGCCATCTTGGTCAAATAGTCTGTGACAAGGATGGGATTGTGGACTGATGCATCGTCCTCGTGGAAATGCCACGGACTCGATTTAAAGACAGCTGGCCTCTTCCCATGGAATCTCTTCCTGAACTCCCTTAAAACTTCAACAGAGTAACCCTTACCCTAACCCTAACCTTTGGCAAGTCAACTCTGGTTTTCTGACTTCCTTCTGACAATAGTTAGATTTCTCGATATGACATTAACTTGCATTCGGTGGTGACGCTGCTATTCTGGAGATTTAGGGAGTGTTTAATATCCCTTTGTTGCAATTAGCGCCATTTATACCCCAACCTGGAGTGGTACTACCTGTTAATGTCCCGTCAAGCGGTCGAATTGATCTGTTTGAAATTATTTTGATTGGATAGGAATTCTTGCGACTATATAACCGAGCGTAAACAATTCATTTAAAAGAAATAGTTCCTTTAAACAATATCATTATCATCATCATCATCATCATCATCATCATCATGTCGTGCCGCTAGCACGGATATGCCTGACCCTCGCTCGCCAATTCTCCCTATCGTTCATTGCCTCTGGCAGGTCTTCTGGGTTGCATTCAGTATTCTCACGTAGCTGTTGTATGTATGTTCTAGCTGGTCGTCCTGCTTTAGCTCGTCCATATATGGGGGTCCATAGGGTTACATCACTTATGAGCTCGTCCCTGCTCCTCCAGCAGTGTCCTGCGTGCCTGGTTCGTCTAACTTGGATTGTTTCCGTGATGGGAGGCAGGTGGCTGTATAGTTGGTGCTTTGTGGGGTGTTGCCCCAGGACTTGTTTCATATTGCTCGCAACATTCTTGTGTAGTTGCCGTCTAGCTTCTTCTCCAGCCGTTTTGTTAGCGTCCAAGTGGTGCATCCATACAGCAGTATCGACTCGACCGCTGCCTGGAAGAAACTGCGTTTCATTTTATCAGTAGGTTTGATTTCCCTATGACCGATAGTTTATCGATAGCTCCTTTTTAAACAATATAATTGTTCACAATGAATAATAAAAATATGACAGAGAGAAAATTATATGTATTAGATGGGAGTACTTGAAACTATATACCATTGTGCTACTAAATGGCGATTGTAAACACATAAAGTCAAATTTAATGAAAAGATTGCAATGATATACTGAAAATAGAGCCACTTATTTGAAAAAAATTATTAAAATTATACAACAGACTGAAAACCCTACCTAAATATGCTGGAAACTATTATTAAAGACTGAGACTAACACTTACAGCATTTAACATATCATCAGTTTAAAGCTAGAAATATCTTTTCACAAAGAAGGAAGAAATTAGCTCGACAATTTCAGCATCATGTCATGCGTCTCACTCTGAAGAATTCAATGAGAAAATGCAAAGAAAAATCATCAAAACAAGTACACATTCCCTCATTTTTATCTTGGAACAAGATAAAACGATAAAATACTATCCCAAGCATCCCTGTATATTGTCAGACGGATCCAAAGATAAAGACACGATGGGATATGCAGCAGTTTACAGAAATAAAATGATCAAAAAAACATATTACCAAAGAAGTCTCCATTTTTAGTGTTGAAATATTTGCAATGGATTTGGCACTCAACCTTATTTCACAAAACAAATTCAGAAATTCTTTGTACTTTCGAACTCATTATCTGCCCTAACGCCAGTGAAAAATAGATTATTCGACAATCCTTTCATCATTAAACTACTACGCGGATTGTGATCTCTAATACCAAAGAGATCGTGTTATGTTAGATTTCAAGTTACATTGGAATCAAAGGAAATGACAAAGCCGATTCACCTGCCAAATCTGCTCGAGAAATTCCAGTTGAGAACAGATTCAAAATTTCATATACTGAGCTAAAAATAAAAATAATCATCTTCATGCAAAACAAATGTCAATTATACTGGAGCAATAACGCATTCAATAAGCTCCTCTCAATAAAACATACTTTGGGAGAGTGAAAACAGGGTTACACAACAAAATGGAAGGACATTGCCCTTCTTGTACTACACATTAGGCACGAAAGAATAACGCATTTGTTTTAACTGAAACGGTATAAACCACCGCAATCCCCTGTCCTTTTTTGTAAACAGTAAAACATTTCATAATAGTATTCTTTGATTTTGCTCATGTGGTCCTATGCTTCTTACGTTTCTTAACTGTGATATCACTTCGTTAACTACCATGTGTATTTTCGGCAAGCAAATTAATCAACTCCCTCTTTGCCCACGTTGCATTTGAAAAATCCATAGATGGGGGATAACACAATTCGGAATTTCTTTTGACGATTAGGGTGGTTTGATGGAACAAGTAGCTTGAGTGTTGGTAACTCAAAGACAAGAAAAACCTCCCGCTAACACTTATAACTATTTTCTGAAACACAATAATGTAACAATATATATATATATGTATATATATATATATATATATATATATATATATGAAAATTGTGACGCTTTAGTCGTATTTGAGTGACAGACAATTGAGGTACATGGCTGGTGCAGTCTTTTTATGGTGCTCAATTTTTCGGAGAGTGAGGCTTTTGCTGGAGAGGCCTTAGTTCTTGGAGATATTTCTTTTCTTGATTTCTCTTCAGTATTGACATCGGATATCTACTCTCTTCTAATCCTAAAAACATGTATTTTTACAAAGAATAGCTGCGGGAACAAGTATTCCCGATTGGCTAACAGATCAGAGATAATTTCTTATTCTTGTTCAGCCAATCAAATGTGTAGATCTATGACTGTGAGAACCGTATCCCTTCCACATATCAGATTTTTTTTATTGGTCAGCCAATCAAACATCAACATAGGGACTTATTTAATCAAAGGTCCTAGGCTACACCTTCTTGGGGAGTATATCTTTTTACAGTAACCAAAACAAAAATCAGTAATCATATTTCCTCATATTTACCAACCCCTCCACTCGGACACAAGGTCAATTTCTATGCGGAGTTTAACAGCTTTGAATTCAAAGTTTTCCTTCTCCTAGACTAGTTGTCTCAACCAGGCTGAAGAACCTAGTCTGTCCTACTATTTACTCATAGCTGGAGGGAGAATAATTGGATTCATACCTTTCCCAAGGGTATTAGCGCTATGTGAAATGCAATCAGTCTCGTCCAGGATTTGAACTCGTGTCGCCGTGTCCATTTCCTACGAAGTTAACCATTACACCACGGGCACCTCCTTAATAATCTTATTAATGTATCCAAAGATTTAACCATTTAACCTCAAAAGGTGGGCAAAGGATGATAGGATTTAGAATTGTTCTTTGCACCAATAAAATCCCAAACCTGATTGCTTTTTGTTTTGACAATTTGAAATTCCAAGTTCTACTAGTCACTCAATGTCCTTTTAAATTGACTTTTGAATTTTTTTCAACGTCTTTTTTCATATCTTTATAAAAGAGAAATAACATTTTCTTAAGAAAAATGTATTATAATCTCCATAACTTTTAAGCAACAGTGAATATCCCATATTGTAATGTGTTGTATAATCACCTAATAAGATGTAAGCATAAATGATACTTCTACCGGCTCATAGGCCTAGGGGGTTGAGTGTTCGCCAATGGTCCGGGAGACCTGGGTTCAATCCCAGGTCGTGTCATACCAAAGACTTTAAAAAGGGTACTTGATACTTCCTTACTTACCACTCAGCATTATAGGGTAGGTATCAAGGGTAAAGTGGAGTAATCCATGGAAAGGAGTAACACCCTCCCCTACACCTCGGTGTAGTACCTTATTGAAAAGGGAGCCTTTTGGTCACCCTCGACTAAGGGAGACAACTTTACTTTTACTTACAAGAGATACTTACACGATATATATGTACCTCATATTGTCATACTCCCATGTGACGAAATTCTATGAAAGGAACTGCATAAATCTGTTCGAAGATATAGGAACCGATACTCTAATTTTGAAGGCAATTTGTTTATATTTAAAGATATGAGGAACCAATAGATATTATGTGAAATGTAATGAAGTAGCAGCCTTCTACCTCTAGTGAAGCTCATAGCACAATGTCGGATTAACTACAAATGGTCAACCACAAGAGCTATCATGTTATCTGCTAAAAACGGTTACCTTCAAGAGTTTGGATTTTTGGAAAAAAAGGTCAGGAGGTCAGTTATTAACAAGCAGATTACAAAAAATCTTAAATTTCGGAACTAGTGAAACCACTATTTGGATTGTGATTTAGAAACTCTTTTTATCGACCCAAAAATAGTATATTACGTCTGCCCAATTGAAAATTGATCTAAATGGAAGTTTAAAAACAGTTGTGTGTGTGTTTTTTTTTCTTTACAACGTGTCTGATTTTTTTTCTCTTATGAATCTATCGTCATCCCTTTATTTTTTTATTTTTTTCGTTAACTTACTTCGATCTGCATACAACACTTTTTAGGATTTTTCATATTTCCTTCTAATCTATTGTATGATGCAATGTAGATATCAATAAGCAGTATTTTTTGTATGTCTCTCTTTCAACGTTTTACCTGAAATTTTCAGGCCACCTTTCAATGGAGCTTAAAATACCCTCTCAAGCAGGGGAGTCCTGGGTATGATAATAAACTTCATCTGATAGTCAAGGTCCAGTTTTTGCGTTCTTGAATGTGTGGAGTGTTCTTTTATTGCCATTACTCCAAGGTCCACTGTGACTCAAATTGGTAGTACCTATTAAGGTCCCATCTTTGCGTCAAAAAGATCTGTTTGAAAATTATTCGTGTTCAGTTGGAGCATGAACAAAAACTCATCTAAAGAAACAACATAAAAAATGAAAATTTAAACGTAGCCTTTAGGTAACAACAGTAAGGGTTGAAATTGTATTAAAATCAATCAATCAAATTTGATTTTCTAATCTATATCGGGTAAAATATTTTGATTTTAACTTTCTAAGAGGCTTAATTTTCTGTTTTATGAAAAACCTTATATGTAATTCAATTTGTCTGATATGTCATCGATATTTTTGTTAACATGAAAGATTCCTATAAATTGATATACAGAATAACATCTAGAGTTTAGTGAATAGAATTAAATTTACTTGGGTGTATATTGCTACAGAAATATATCAAGTCTTTAAAGCCAGGTGTACCGAGGCAAAGTGCTGTCCGCGACCCGTATTCATAATGGCACCCCATTTTTGTGTGTGTGTGTGTGTGTGTGCGTGTGTGAAATACATAGATGAAAGACCCTTTATGGTATTGATTAGTATTTGAAAAACAACTAATTCAAAAATTACCTCAATAAAAGGTTATCATATTTTAATCTTTCAAGCTTTTGTAGATCCAAAGTTATTGGTCCTTCTTCACAGTTTCGTCTTCAACTGAATCAAGGAACAAATTGGAGAAGTGATCTCGTGTCATATTCGATCTCAAATAACTTTTGATGAGCTTCAGTCGCAAAAGAAATTTTGAGCGTCAAAAATAACCGTCGAGAAACCACAATATTTGGCACTGTTTCTTGAACCTCTAACGGATAAATCCATCTCAGCCACTCGACAGCCGATGATTTGATCATCGTGGTCATCTCATGTTTCCGTTTCGATACTGCTGCTAAAACAATCCTAAAGTCGAACTTGCAAGGCAGCCTAGATACCTCTAAATCAGCACCGTATTCGCTAAAGAGAAATTTAAATTTTCACTCTGACCAGACTTCAGTATCTTCCAGGATTTCTTGTTGTGATATTGCAGCGAAGATAGTTTGCAGATGAGATATGGAGTCAAATCTTTATTCCAGTTCTCTTACAAGTCGATCATGACGTTCGTAAAGATTTCTTTATACTTTCTGCACAAGTATTTGGCATATATCATCTTCCTTTTCTCTAGGTGACTTTCTCTTTCTTCTAATCCTCTTTTCAACTGGAATTTCCATTTCCTCGCTTTTTTTTACTTTGATTAACCGATTCCGACACCAACTTGTCCTGTTTCGGTTAAAGTAAAGATTGGGCGCATCCATGCTGTTTACCCACACATCCAAACCAATATCAGGCTTCTTTTGAGTAAGATTTATTTGTCCCGGAATTTCTTCCCATTAAAACAAATGTGACATGAAGGAGAGGTTTTCAATTGAGAGAGAAAGGATTTGTGCATCTCCTCTCATTTGAAGATTTTCTGAAGTTGAGGTAAATGAATCAATTGCCTGAATCACTCCTTGAAATACGGTTTTCACTGCATGAATAGCTTCTCAACGTGCACTCTAACGGGTGGTTACTAAAGGCTTCCTCATGACCTTCATATACAAAGATAAATATTCCCGCCGGTGATTTGAAAAGGAGAAAATAAATAGAGTCTCAATCACTCCGAAAAATATAATGGCACTTGCATTCACAGCTGTAGCATGAATACCGCATAAATAAAGACTAGGATTAGAAAATAGCACAAATTTAGCTTTACCAATTATGTTTTCTAGACGATGCTGAACACCACCATGTACTACAGCCACTCTAGCAACATTGTCAAATCCAATCACAGAACATTTTTTGAAATGAGGTTTCTCTTTCTCCAATCAATCCAAAATCATCTTCACGATATCATAAGTTGTATTTCCATGCTCAGAGATAAAACCAAGAAATGATTTCTGCACCTATATTTCTTTGTCTTTAACAACGATACATCGACGAATATGAAATTATCTAATCAGTATGAGAAATGTCTGGCGTGCTGTCTAGTATGATCAGAAAATATTTGGCCTTCGAAAAACGATCCAATATATTTTCGTTCACGTGGTTTCCCAATATATAAATGAATTCATTTTGGATTATCGGTGAAAAGAAAAAACGGTAATCATTTAGTTCTTTCAAATAATGCTTTTCCAGATCATGATCATAATTGCTCATAAATTTGACAAGTTCAATAAAGTTAGCTTTATTGGAACTATATACATCTTCTCAATGGCCTCTAAAAACAGCATCTGTTTGGTCAGAAACTTCACATAAAGAAACCGTGTTAAAACCTGTCTCCAAATCTGTCTTTCTTTCATACTCTGTTCCTAGAATTTGCTTTCGAGAGTTTTAACTTTTTAGGGTTATTTCCGACAATTTCTCTTCCTCGAAAGCTTTTTGGTGGTCAGACGAATTTTCACTTTCAAGCATTTTTGATTTAAGTTTCCAGAAATTTTGAAATCTTGGATTTCTTGCTAGACTTAGTTTGTGTTGCTCTGTCTTCAGAAGAGGCGACAGCAGAAACAATAAAGAGATTTGTTCATCTTTCACTAAAGCAACCATAATCTCAAAACGGTCTCTTCATTCTCAGTACTTTTGTAAAACCAGTGTTTTAGCATTACCTCGGACAAGTTTCCCCGGTCTTAAAATCAGAGCAAACGGTTTAACAAGGTTACAAAATCAAGAAACTAGCATGAACAAGTTCGTGGTTAAAATGCGATGTCTTCGAACACAGCAATCTCAGTGTTTGCCTGTTCTATTTATTTATTTCCAGTAACTTCATCAGATCCTTCTTTATATTCATACCTGTCCTTACCGTATGCACTGGAGCTCTCGTCACTTGGCATATAATCATTTTCATTCATTTAACATCATTAATTCTTGCAAGAAATTCCTCTTCACCCTTTTTCTATATTCTCTTCGTCTTATTCACATTTTCTCCATGTTCTTCCTCTTGTAGTTCTGATGCACATTCAGCATCTTCATCTTTGCATTTTACTTCATCTACATATTTCTTCCGTAGGAAAAGAGGTAAAGATGCTGCACATTTCCTTTCCACGCAATCTTTGTTAGCTTTCAACTTGCGGTAAGTTGTACCTCTCAGTTTTTGTCGTTTAATCATTTTTATCGATGAAAAAATAAAGAAAACGAAACAAATAGGAAAATAGCATACTCAACGTGATAGGGACTTTTTATTTATTGTACTAAGATATAATGTGGCACCAAGCTGAAAGTGAGGTTGTATATAAGTTGATAAATTTCAACTATCACAATCTTACCTAGACTCATTCGTGACCCAGTTGCATCTTATAATGGCATAGAGAAGTGTTTCCCAGAAATAGAAGTAAAAAAATTATAGGGCCTTATTTTATAAAGCCAAAGATGGTATAAATCTGTTCTTAAAATCTGTTTTTAAAATATACTATCCTTTATTTCCTTATATATTTTTCTTATCCCTTTTATTTCATTCTTATATTCAATATCATCATCATCATCATCATCATGTCGTGCTGGTAGCACGGATATCCCTGACCCTCTCTCGCCACTTTTCCCTATCGTTCATCGCCTCAGGCAGGTCTTCTGGACAACATCCCGTATCCTCACATAATTGCTGAATGTATGTTCGTGCTGGTCGTCCTGCTTTTGCACGGCCATGTGTGGGGGTCCACAAAAGTACATCACTTATGAGTTCGTCCCTGCTTCTCCAGCAGTGTCCTGCATGTCTGGTTCGTCTAACTTAAATAGTTTTCGTGATAGGAGGCAGGTGGCCGTACAGTTGGCGTCTTGTGGGGTGTTGCCGCCAGGACTTAGTGGTCGTAATAACTGAACATTAAAATTTCATAAAAAATGTATACCTTTGATAGTTGCATTCAACATAAAATTATTCTCCTGAGAACTGACTGAGAATTATTTTTTAGACAAAGTAACTACCCCCTCATTATTTTACCGACATACATTTTTAAAACTTTACGGCGTTATAAAAGATGGTAATGATACCACACTAATAAAGACTGGAATATTTAATAGCAATCGATTTATTTCCATCAGTTCAGCTGGTTATCAAAAAATATTCGTGTTTTAAAATAAAGTTTTTCAAACAATAAACAATAAATATTAAAATCAATGTTAAAGAATTACATTTCTGACTTAACGTTGTTTGGAGTTTTTTTAGAGCAACCAATCTTTAATCTTCTGTGTGTTCCTACTTCTCGATATAAAAAATCATAATTTGAATCAATGGAAAATCTCTTTTTCGCAGACATGCTTAGCGGGGGGATTCTGCAGTTTATTTAGAAGGGAAATTCTACAGTTGATCCTAAATGAATATCTAAAAATATTTTAAATCGTTCGGGATGAATTTAAAGCGTAATATTGGAAAATGTTACATATAAATAATATTACCTAATCTTTTTATATAACAAACTTAAGATTTTTAGTTTGTAATTATTATATACAAATTTTATCTTGTTATTGGTACGAGATTGGAATTTTCTGAAAATGTTTAGTTTGTTGTTTGTTAGCGATCGTAGTCGACGGCGACTTCAAGGCTCCCTTTTCAATAGCTACTACACCAAGGTGTAGGGGAGGGCGCTACTCCTTTCCCCGGAAAGCTTTGCTTTACACTTGATCTGTACCTTATAATGCTGAGTGTTAAGCAAGGTGGAATCAAGTACCATTTTTGAGTCTTTGGTATGACTTGACCTGGGATTGGCCAACATTCAACCAATTAGGCCAATAAAAATCTCAAAAACATCAAAAAAATTATGTAGACTGTTATTTTTCCAAAATAATCCTAAAATAGTGATTTTACGAAAAGTTTATTGAAATCTCAAAAGAGTGATATATATATATATATATATATATATATATATATATATATATATATATATATATATACAGATTTTTACCTTAAAAATTGCAAGTTTAGAAAAACTTTCAAAATGTTTAACTTTAAATCGCGAATATTTCTGATTCTACTTTACTACGAATGTTTTTATTTAATCTTTTTTTTTTTTTACGAAAAGAACCAATTAATCAGAAAAAATAGTACATATTTTAACAAGTTTCAAAGATGTTGACCAGTTTTGTAGGGAGTTAAGTTGGAATGGAGATTTTAGATTCGATCAGTCTCAGGGTTATTCTTCAACTGACCCAATGTTTTATACCAACGTTTTCCAATAAAAAAAGCAAATAATTAGTTACCTTCAATATACGCCCCACAGAATTAAAAAAAAACAACCTTTTTTAAAGAATGGCGCCTTAAAATTAGTTGGCTCGTACGTTCTTTGATCTGCTTTTTTTCGGAAAAAACTTGTTTTTCATCTGAATTCTTAAATAATTTTCCTTTATGATAACTTAATTTGGGCATTTTTCAATAAATGTATATCAAAGAACTTTTTTTTATCAAAATAAAGTTTGAAAACTTTTTAAACAATAAATTGAAAATAAAATGAATTAAAAACAAATCAACATTATTTCGGAATTTCCTAAAAAAAAAAGCGTACGAGTCTGTCTCCAGCTGCTTCTATGAAGAGAACATTTCCTAAAAATTGAGTTGAAAATTTTGGGATCGCGTATCTTTAAGATAACCAAATAAGTATTCTGTTGTTGTTGTTTTTTTTAAATGAAGAAATAGTTTAGACTTCTTTCATAACGTCATAGCAGTTATGTTGAAAAAATATCGACGGTTTTGTTATTGTGGAGGAACCGGCCAAAGAACCTCTTCTTAATTTTTAAATTTAAAGAAGACTGTTTTGTCCGAAAAGGTTTCAATTATTAAAAAATAAACTTACATTTTAAAGTTAAAAAGTTTTTGCTTTGTATAACTGGTTTGTCCAATGCTGTGTGCAAGGGATCTTAGTGGTTTGTTCCAGGACTGACACCACAGAATCATTAATTATATAATAGGTAAAGATTATTCGGGCAATAAAAAAAAACAAATATTTCTTAAGACTCGTGTCTGTTATCATTTACAATCAGAATCAATAACAATCCTTGTTTTTATTCGATGGTTTTGGTCTTAAATCTAATCAGAATCCCGAGATGTCTAAAAGAAAAATATCGGAAATTTCATTTAATCGAATTCTCAATTAAACGTATTAGTAATAATGAAAATATTTCCAAATTAATGGACAATAAGTAAAAAAAGTAAAGTTGACAATCATAGTCGAGGGCGACCAGAAGGCTCCCCTTTCAATAGGTACTACACCAAGGTGTTGAGGTGGGTGCTACTCTTATCTCTCGATTGCTCCACTTTGCCCTTGATACATACCTTATATTGCTGAGTGTTAAGCAAGGAGGTATCAAGTACCATTTTTAAAGTTTATGGTATGATGCGACCTGGGATTGAACCAAGGTTTTCCGGTCCATTTACGAACACTCTACCCACTAGCCCAGTGAGCCGGTTGAGGAACAATTAGAGAAAGATATTATTTATAATCTAACAAAAGCATTTGAAAAATGTGATAATTTCTAACTTTAATTTTTCACCCAAAATAACTATTTCATTTGTCCACCATATATTCTTATAAATTTTAACAGCTCCAAAAAATATGACTTTTCTTTATATCTTCAAACAACTTCAGTTTGAATGTCTTTTTTAAATATATCAAAATCTCGTATATTGTGCTGCTATCCCACAGTGAGAAGTTTTAATCATACATTCTAGACAGATTAGAAAAATATCCATTTAATTACAATGTTTCATCTTAAGCATAAGGGTTTGAAAGCTTTCAAAATTCACAGTAAAATTTTCAAGTGAATAAGATGTTGGTAAATTGTATCAGAAGAAATTTATCTTCTTTGACAACCGAGAGAAAAAAAAAGGTTGTTTTTAAAACTCCACAAAAAAAACAACATGGTATACAATTTCTTTTTTGAGCTTTTTTAAAACAAAACTAAAAATGTTCAAATAACCTTTTTCTGGGTGTTCACATCATAAATTTAATCATTTTTTATATGTGGTATTCTCGTTTTTGATCTTTCAAGAAATGTAAAGATTATCTATTGAAATTTTTTCATTCAAATGACTAAACTTTGAAACCTACCTGTTATGTAAGAAAAATATTTTCTTAATTTTTTTTTAAATCAAAGAAGCCATTCAATATAAAATTGATTTATCAATTCTAAAAGAAATCAAAATTTCAAAATGTTCACAATAGATTTTAAGATCATAGAAAAATTATCTTCGGACATTTTATTTTTATCAAAAACGATCCAAAAATTGTTTAGTTCTATTATTGCAATACAATGACATATGCGCAGCATATATATATATATATATATATATATATATATATATATATATATGTATATATATATATATATATATATATATATATAGTCATCCACAGACTGTTTCGTTCCATCAGAATTCATCATTGTGGCTAGACAGTATCTTCCCGTAGCTGGGATCAAAACCCGGTTGACTCAAACATCCGTTCAACGGTAGCCGAGACCTCCATTCAACTACGAAGAGGCTTGCAATAGACGATAATGGCAACACGATTACTTCTTCGCCAGAGAACTCAATCCCACGGGGGTAGGGGAGTATATATATATCTCTATAGTCATCCACAGACAGATCTGTTTCGTTCTATCAGAACTCATCAGTGTGGCTAGACAGTATCTTCCCGTAGCTGGGATCGAAACCCGGTTGACTCAAACGTCAAACCAACGCTTCTAACCATTCAGCCACGAGGAGATATTAGCTGCGAAGTAAATGTTAAACGGTTAGGAATCACAATTACTATTGTTTACATACAATTACAATTGTTTACATACATCCGTTCAACGGTAGGCGAGGCCTCAATTCAAGGATGTCTCTTGGAAGGTCCCTTGGAATATTCCGGTGTGGTCTAGTATGCCCAGCAAGAGGCCACGCACAGAAGGGCCAGATCAAAGTACCAACATATCAGACCGTCACACAATCTTATTAAAAGCTGAGGTCGCCAACAGGGTGGCATGTCATGTGTTTCTTATCTTCTAAAAAAAAGAATGAAAGGGAAACAAAAATTGAATTAGAAGAACCAAGAATTAGATTTCTTTTTAAACACCATAACATAAAATGAATGATCACGTCTTCTATGTTTTTCACCCGCTCCCTTAAAGTGCCGCTACGAGACCTGGACCTCCTGGCCCCCACCCTTGTCTGCCACCGCCAGTGGTTACAACTAAAAATTGAAACTACTTTTGCTTTATTTTGTTAAATAAAACTTAGTATATTAATATGTTCATAACTATCTCAGATGTCTGTATGTTTGGATAATACCCGCCATGGTTTTATGTGAGGGACAGTGGGTAGATGTATTACATTTATCTATAGAATTGATAGTTTCAAATTAGTCTCCACCAACTATTTTACGTTTTGCCATTTCTCTTGATATTCAGCCAATAAGTATCTCTGAATTTCTTTTTGTCTTTACCATATTTACCCAACCCCTCCGCTCGGGCAGGATATGACACAAGGTCAATTTTTAAGCGGAGTTTAACAGGTTTGAATTCAGAGTTTTCCTTCTCCTAGACTAGTTGCCTCTCCAAGGCTGAAGAACCCAGTCTGCCCTACTATTTACCCATAGCTGGATGGAGAATAATTGGATTCATACCTTTCCCAAGGGCATTAGTGCTATGTGAAATGTAATCAGCCTCGTCTAGGACTTGAACTCGTGTCGCCGTGTCCATTTCCTACGACGATAACGACTATACCACGGGCACCTCCTTTTGTCTATACCTCATCTTTCTCTGTCCAGATGTATTTTTCCTTTCACCTTGTTTCTTTTTAGAGATTTTTTCCTGCTATCATTCCTGTTTCCCTTACGCTTTTCCCTTTCCTTCCATTTCATTAGTTTTTATAATTCATTCATATTTGATATTTTTGAACCCATTTCTGAATCAGAAAAAAATAAATGATTCACACGGGATCAGACAAGTCTAGCACTTTTTCAAATAAGAAAAACCGAAGGTTTATTCATACCTGTTGTGCGTCAACAATATCGTGACCGAAGAAGAATTAAAGAAGACAAATATAAACAACCAATAAAATGAGCAGAATACAACTCTAAATATTTAACATTTATATTAGCGATTTTGTTACGGATAAAATAACCTCTGGAGTTCTTTTTCTTGGGAGTGGGGGGATCTACGCTGTTGGATTAATGTCCTTCTTCACCCCTAATCTTCTCCTTGAGGTTGGCATTCAATTGTAGAATGAAGAAATCACACGTTCCTGAGAATGGTGAGTAGAAAAACGCTGCCCTTACATTGTACAGAGTTACACCAGAACCTGCTGGAAACAAATATTGAGGTTGGCTTCATAAATTTAAAAAAAAATAACTGTGAAGAGGTATAAGATAATCACAGAAGACAGTTATATCGTTAATGGCTGATCGTTTGGTTCGTAAAGAGGAAACGCAAAAATAAAACAGGCCTGTAATATAGGCCTTCGTTGTTTAGTTCTGTATGTTTTTAAGGCCGTAAAGTATGTGGAAACGGATATTATTCATTCTTGTTGGAACAAACTCTTTTCAGATTCAATCGCTCTTCATCAATCATACTGTCTGCCTTTCTCCTGTCCCCGGTCAACAAAAACAAATCGAGAAACCCAGATTCTTTTATTGGGGGTCTACAACACTAAACAGTAACCACAACCTCTAAGATGGCTGATCGAGACGGTCGATTTCGGCAACTTTTTGCTGTCTGCTTTTTTTCAGTTCGGGGTGCTCGATAAAGAATACTTTGCAACACTGTGGCAAATGGACAACATTGTGGACCTTTTCTATTCGCTTACTGTGACACTATGTGGGTGTGTGCGCCGGGCAGACGATCTTTTTGTCTGTTTTGCCACGAAATCCACTGGGCTTGGGCTCGAGATCTCCCGGGAGACCGGAAGTGGACGAGGAGAGGAAGGTCCCGGAAAGGACAGATGGGGAGTTGACAAGGGAACCCAGAGAGAGCAGTCGACAACGGAGAGCTGAGGAGGACGTTCGGATTGAGATAGCAGTCCAGGAGAAAGACGGTCAGCAGAAGGAGGCAGCGAGAGAAGACAGACCAAGATAAGTTAGCATTCCTTGTGGCTTTGCAGAGGTTTTGCGCAAAATATTCGCCCACGATAGTCTACAAATGCACGAAAAGCTGCACAAAATCGTCACACTGACTTCCCTTTCTTGTGCTTGGAACTGACCCAAGTCCATATTATTTGTTTGTTCTTCCTTCCACCCTCTCAGTTGTATTGATTGTGGCCGTTAAGAAATGTGAAATACCACGGCGGAAACCACTAGATGAATCACTGGCCATGAATAGTATTGGTTAAAAGAAATTGATATTGCCGGGGGTCGGCCGTTAGGGGTGTACCACATTGCAATGTTACAGACGCATAAGCATCATATAATTATACGAGTTTTTCAGTTTTGGACACGTCTTTATTTAAAGTTGAAATCTTAATAATGAAAACAAATCAAAATTTGTATGCCCCTTCATATCACCATCATAATATTAGAGTGGATATTATTTTAGTTGTTTTGTACTGACAAGTAAATTTAGGTGTATGAAATGGTTTTATTTGTAATCAAACTGTTGAAATATTTACATTGTTCTGGTTTGATTTGGTTTAGTCGCATCAACCATTGTGGGATATTTGATGCCAAATCCATTTCATGCATAAAAACAGTTCTATGTCAAACAATTTAGTTTAGCGTAAGTACACTGTTTAGTGCTATTTGAACCATAGATAGGACCCTATCAGGTGCTACGCCTTCGGGCATGGCTGGACCTGGGAGAGATGGTATTGAAGGAGTACTCTACATTCCACAAAGCTCTTGCATTTCTGGAACCTCAGCATTGGATCGTATAGTGTCATATCCAGGAAACACATTGGGAGAAACTTAATCTTCTGAAGAGATGCAGTCGGTATATTTTGCAGCCCCAGTTGACAAGGCAAACAGGTCACTCGTTGAGAGAGTCTTACCCCTCTGCAGACACGCAGTCGCTGTATTCTGCAGCCCCAGCCAACAAGTCAAGAAACTTTTTGAGAGCTCTAAATTGTTTTATGTAGTTTATATTCTCTATGTCTGGTATGTTTCGATGGTCTCAGACAGAGCTTCTCGATATCACCAGTATAGAATCCTAACGGGTAATAATATTTTGGCAACGGGCAAAAAAGAATACGGGTGCTCAGTGGGTAAATATACTTTTTTTTTGCATTTATAAATCTTTTTACAGGGTGGAACGATAAAATTGTCACCCCAAAGAAAACAACACTACAGCTTTATTTTAAAACTTTTATTGAAAAAATCCATTCAGGTAACTTGATTATGTAGCAGAGATTACATCTATTCAATGTAGCCGCCTTCAGCCTCAATCACAGCCTCGATAGGGATCTGGAACTGGGGGCATGACTTTTCCACAAACGATCAGGCTGGCTTTGGTGTTGCGGGAGGTCATGTTGGGATGTTCTTGACGTATGACCAAACGAAGTAGTCCAGCGGGTTCAGGTCGGGGGAGGAGGGGGTCCAGTAAGAGAAGGGTACAAAGTCGTAGCACTCCTTCTGAAGCCAAGAATGGGTCTCTTTGGACTTCTGAGCGGGCGCCAAGTCCTGTGGCCCTAGCCAGGGTCTGCCACCGGTCACCTGATTGTACCAGGGGATCACCACACTCTTCAGCACATCCAAGTACTCTTTGGTGTTGACTTTCAAGCCGATCTCGAAGATGTGAGGTGGCATAATGTGGCCCTCACTTGAAACCACACCAAACACCATAACCGTAGCCGGAAACTTTGTTTTCATCACCCTGGGCACGTCCCTGTTATTCGTGGCAATCCAGCGAAAGTGCTGGCAATGGTCCCGTTGTCATAAATTGGATCGGTAGAGAGCATCAGTTGTACAGCAGCGCATCTCCGATCTCGCTCATTGAACATTGTCACTTTCAGACAAGACAGAAGGCTCCTGTCGCTGTTGAGATTTGTACACAACTGGCCAACTAGTAGATGGTCAGCAACAAAAAAAGAAAACCTGTTTTCATTAAATGGAAATGGAATCATATCGTCTTTTCTAGGGCGACTATTTTATCGTTCCACCCTGTATAACGGAACAAAATTCGCTGGTTCATGTTAACTTGTTGATAGATATTGTAAACTGTAACCATGTTTTGACCAGTTATTGAGCCGTCGAATATAGTATAATCTGGATTTAACCAAGCACATTATTTACTAAGCAAACAGAAAAGCAGTTTGAATATATAATGTGGTGATTTCTAGCTAAAACTCACAAACCTTTACCTAAATATTCGTGATCCCCTCATTACAGAACGGACAGATCTTCCCCATTAAAAATAATACAAGATGAAAAAGGTAACTCTATAGTTTACTGAATCTTTTCTCGTAAAAATAGGATTAAAAAGAATTAAATTGCTTATCCTTTGTAATATAGTATTCAATTAATTTATTTGGGTGTGAATGGAAATTACATTTCGTCAAAAGGAGTGCAGAAAGTAAAAAAGTTTGAGAAGCCCTGATTAAAACAAAATTTGTGTACACTCCTTCACAGATAAGCGTAAAATCTATTTACTAAGTTGTCAGTAAACGAATTAGAGTTTTTTGGGATGGCGTCATTTGAGAAGATTATATATCTATATATATATATATATGTGTGTGTGTGTGTGTGAGTTCTTTTTCTCTCCAGTTGAAATTAAATAGTAGAGTTAATCGTACATCTATATTTATATTTCATGTATTAGTTTTTTTCACCATGAAGAATTCGTCGACTTAACCCACTTCCTCGAGTGTCTTGAAGTATGGGTGTAAACCATCTGACGGTAAGGACTCCTGTCCCAGAGCTTTAATGAATATGGTGTACGTCTTATGTTGTCATTACTCACAGGTCCATCTGGACTCAGAATGATTATACATGTTAGGGTCCCATCTAGGGGTCAAATAAAATGATTTAATCATTTACTATTCTTGAAGCCATTTAACTGTGTTCAAACAAAGGATTTGTATTAAATTGAGGTATAAGATTTTCTGGGTAATACCTGAAACCATTTAACTGTATGCCAACAAATCTGTTCTGGCCCATTTAGAAATGATGCAGTCTATAAACTATTGGCTTAAAATTCAAACACACATATGCACATAAATAGACACACACATACACACACACGTATGTGTGTGTGTGTGAACTGGATTTGTCATTTAATGATATTAAAGTGTTATTTTGGCATAAAACTCAACCCAAGCAAATTATCTTCAATGGAATACAAATTATCTAAAAAAATTGATGCTTAAAAGTACTACCATTCTGGTTCAAAGTTGGACTGGGTGTAATGATAATGAAGGTGTTATATTCACTCTTCGTATTACCTTTGAAGATGGACTTACCAATAAGTAGAGGATACAGTCAGCATATTGTTACCCCCGCCAACAGTGTATTTTCCTGAGAGGATCCTTAAAATATTCTAAACCTCACCTAGAATGAAGAGAAAAAAACTGATCATTTTTTATGTTGCAACAAACTATCACTTCTTATAAAAATAGAAAAACTAAATTCAGATTTCTGTCTTAATTTTTGTGAAGGTGAGAACCATAAGAATTTGAAAGTTGTACGTCAAATCTAAAAATGGACAAAATAGTTGTCCATAAGGAGATAAACAGCCCCAAAGAGACGTATGTCAACAAAGAAAATCTATTTAGACATGGTACAAATACTTATTGAAGACATTACTTACTCTGCACGTGTGAAGAAACAGGCTGAAAAATTCAAATGTGGCAGGGACAGCACAAAAAATAACTTTCGATCGGGTCGTCAAAAATTTCAAATATTCTATTCCCCCAGCAGAAGACAAGTGGTATCATGTCTGGTTCGGTCCACATTGTTTTAACTGAGACCTTGGAGATGTTGTCCCATGAATGCTAACTCCAGATCGCAAGCTGAAAAGGGTTGACATTTTCCAGAACACCTGTGACTCGTTTTCATCCTAAGTATTTCCTCAGCAGATCAGAAAATCAAGATAAAACTTGGGCTCATTGCTTCGAACATGAATCAATGGTTCAAAGCAAGCTGTGAAAATACTGAGGTTCTCAACTCATGAAGTTAGAGCAGACAGCGTCTGTTGCCAAGGTGACGACTTCTGTTTTTGTTATTTCTTCGGAAGACGTAATCAGGATAAATTACCTAAACAATGGAAAACTATTATTAGACAGTACTAAGCGTCAAAATTAAGACAACTGAATTAAGTAATCAAGTACAGATGCTGAAAGAAAGCTGAGGACAAGTGTGTTCTTGCTCCAGAATAACGTGTCCGTTCACTCTACTTGGGTTGCAGTTGTTGAAGCAGCCAACTGTGTATTTGAATAGCTACTTTTTCCGCAATACTAAACAAACTTAACGCCATCTGACTTCTTTTTGTTTCCTAAACTCAAATCTCACCGTGCTTGCAAGTTCGGAAAGAATCAAGAGGTTATATGAGCTATAGATGAGGTTTGAGATCAGGATGCCATGTTTTTCTGTCATGGGATAAGAACACTTAAGCATCGTTGGAGAAAGTGCAATGTATGTAAGGTAACTATACAGAAAAATATTAAAAAGCAGTTTTGCTTTTTTGACTCCTTCTGGATGAAGCTTAGAACATTTTTGAAACGAGCTTTTTTTGTGAGTTTTATTTATTGGAGAGCTAAGCAGAAGGGTAGTTTTTAATGGAAGATCAAATAAAGATCAAGTGATTAAATTTTCTTTCCATTTTTTCGTTGGTGTATGAAGAAATCTTATTATGTAGAAAAGAGCATTTCAAATGGATTTATTTAACAATTTCGGTAATATTCAATTAAATCGTTTGAGCTGAATGGAAATTAAATTTACTTTCAAGGGTTGCATCAAGTAAAATGTTTAAGAAGCCTGACGTAAGAAATTATATGTGTACATTGCTAGTTCATAGCAAAGATACAAACTATCACTCGGTTCACAAGATTTTCAGATGCTCTAAGGAGTTCTCAAAGGTTTTGGCCTCTCTCTGTCTTGCGAGCAAAAAAATTCTTAAGAGGCAAATACATACAAATGTAAAAATGAATGTAGAATTAACGCCATTCTAAAACTTTTAGGTCTAAAATAACGCTTGATAGGTCGACATGCCGTTAAAATCAAATCAGTATAAATCTATCTTCTGTTTTAAAGAAACCAAAGCAGCCAGATTGTCGTCGGGTTCTGTACTATATTTCAAGAGACGAATTTAGGTCCATGATATGCTTTTGGGTGTGATGAAGGGCGGTTATTTCAGCTCAAAGAAATTGAAAAGGAGAAAAAATTAAACATTTACTTCCTGTATATGAGTAGCTATCTAAAATAATCAAGGATTTTTATAAATTATTTTAGAAATAAATTATTTAGCTAAACATTATGTTCGTAGTTGTAGGTTATCGAGTTGGGAAAGTCAGAGCTTGCGTAGATCTTGTTTTGTATAATCATGTCAACTCCAGTCATAATAAGATCGACAGTTTTTTCAGAATCAGTTGTGAGGTAAAATATTTTAAAATATAAAATTAGGTGGATATCAGCTGATATTTAGCAATGATGTATCACTAAAATAATTTAGTGATTACGTGTGATCTAATGACTGCATAAAAAATTATTAGAACATATATAAGAAATTAAAAGACTTAGGTTCAGTCAATCGGAGTTGGAGCCAGAGTGAGACAACGAGCTGTTGGACACGACAGAAGAGGAAGAGGCCCCGTTGAGAATGGGGCCGCTTCAGCGAAGAAGAAATATTCTAGTGTGTGAATGTCCATTTTGTCTCACATGGTATATAGTCTCTGTATTTCTAAATCAATTGACGCTTTTTCTCGCCTTATTTCTCTCTTTTCGGTGACTGCTGAAAAGGTTGCAATAGCCTTTCGTATCCTGAAACAAACAATTTTTTTTATAACAACTTTCGACATGGTGCAGTAGAGTTACAGTTTGAATGGATTTATAAAATGTTTACAGAAACAAAATTAAAGCAAAAGAATAATAATTCTTTTAATACGCCCAACCATATATGGTAATAACATTTATAATGACGTTATTGATGTCATTTAAATGGAAATATGAAATATGCAAAATAGTCACCGACGGCTTCCATGTTGGTAATTGCTAATCAGCGGATGGGCTGAGAAAACATAAAAAGCCCAACTTGTCTGAAGCGTTAGGACCTCGTTGCCTTCTTTCCTCCGTTCCCTTTAAAAGTACGTTGAAGAAGGGAGAAATGGATGACGTACACGGCACGCGGACCGGCTTCTTTGTTCGTTTAGAAATCATCTCTTCTCGTACCTTTTATTCATTCTAAATTCTCTGTTCACATAAACGATAGTTTCCTTGCACCCCCAACCAGCGAAAGACAAAAAGAGGCTGAGACAAAAACTTTCGTTTTCTATTGGGGTTAGAAGAACGAGAAAACAACTCGAAACGAAAATACATAGCAGAAATCTCATCAAAGAGATAAATACTTGGGCAGTCCCCCAATGTGCTAAGAAAAGGAGGAGGACGTGGCCTTAACGATATTCAACATAGTGTTGATACATTGATACAATGACCAGAAAACTACATAAAAAGTGCGGAGAAAAACTGATTAAAGTCACCGGGAACAATACAGACAACAAAAGCATCAAAAGAACAAAAATAACCTGAAAATAAAAGGGGAAAAAACAATTGCATGGCCATTTCCGGTGACTAGCAAGCGAAATTCCTCATTGAATGAATGGAACATTGCTATGAGAGGAAAACTTTAAATGAAAAACTGAATCTTTTCTGATAGCAGCACAAAACAACGCAATAAGGAGTAACTACGTCAAAGCAAAACTATACAAACCACAACAAAATAGCAAGTGTAAACTATGTGATGATAGAGACGAAACGATTAATCACATAATAAGACAAGACATGACTGGTTATTTCATTGGGAGGTGATTTTTTTCAGTTCACCATCGTATTTACTCAAATCCACTGAGATAGAATATTAGTCTTACGTAGTTTTCGAAACTGATAAATATTTTCATTTCTAAAGTTAAAAATCCTTTTCAAACAATGGAATAAAAATAAACAAACGAAAAGTTTATTCTTTCATGTAAGTTGAATCTTTATAGTGAAATGTTTAAGTAATTATTTGTCACAAAATAGAAACTTGGAAATAAGTTTCCTAAGATTGAAATTCATTGTTGACAAGGACGGCAAAATAAATTGAGCATGTCAGTGGATAAGTAAATATTTAAATCACCTCGGATTTCTGCTTTGACACTATGGTTAAAGAGGGATTCTCCGTGGTGTAATAGCAAACGTACTGGACTGTGAAAACGTGGTAAACAAGTCGGAACACCAGTTGTTCAACTAAGTTCACTTTAAGACAAATACACTTGCGAAAGGCATTAACTCACTTATCCTGCCAACTATGGGTTAAATACTACAACAACTTATCTTCTATAAGGATGAACTTGGTATTAAATACTCCACTAAGGTTGATATGGGAAAACAAAAAAGTCTGGAAACTTATTGACAACAATTTGAAAACAAATGAAACCAACAACGGTAAAATATTTTTAGTTTTCTAGAATTAAAGTACCCTTCCTATTATTCAAGTCTCAATGGATTAAAAAGTACAGGTTATTTAAAGTAGCAACGTTGAATATTATTCAGAATACTGTTTCTTCTTTATAAAAGTATAATCTCCAAAGAGATAATATATCGTTGCTTAAAGAAAAAAATACGGTCATTATATAATATACAACGAACAAAATTAAACTCAAATAGATAGATAGATGTGAACAAAATGAAAGCGCCAGCGATAGATGAAAACTGTCTAATATAGATTGAACATTACTAAACGTCTATCATATAGATAGATAGATAGAAATAGAAACTGGAATATTGAAGATGATGTTAATCTGATATAAGATTAACTATCTTTATCCTCGCCATACTATGAATGTTTTTGCCAGAAAAGAAGCAATACAATATGAAAAATATATCAACATCAATGACTATATAATTTATATTACTTAAAATTACAGAACAGTAAATAACGACGTGCCAATATTTATAAGTGAATTATAAAAAAAAGTCAAATTCTCCCAAGTGCTTTCGTTTATATATATGATTGTATCAGCAAGACTGAATTGTATCTGTCTTCAGTATCTTTTATTCATTAAAATTATTGGATCTTTATAGTGTTAAGTAGAATCTTAAACGTATCCTGTTAACACAGGAAGCGTCTTGAAAAAATACACAGAAAACAAGAAAAGTATACAGGATTATTACATTATTGTTTTACTGAACTCATATCTTTTATACATACCAAGTTGCCTGGTAAAATGAGTCTACTGAATGAAGTAGACAACTGGATTCGTGTTCATTATAATTGTGAAGAAGTGATGACGCCATAATTATTTGATTAAGACAAGCTGGTGAAGGACACGTGGTGAATTTAGAAAGGTTTTTTTGGGACACACTGCTTTGCTTTCTTTGTTTGCAAGCAATTTAGGTGCATTCCACAAAAAAACAAAAAAAAAACAACAAAAAACAAAAACAAACAATAGCCTACATCCCTTAAGGTTAAAAGTATTTCAACATTAGATTGACATCCTTGACCAGGAACAAACTTATAGTATATTCTGGATCAATAATTTACTTATGAGTAATTTACATTGAAGGAGTGTGCTGTTCACATCCCGGATCAAGATACCAGATAAAATCCTTTTGATTGATTGATTGATTGATTTTAACAGAATGTCATCTGGTCGAGGTTTTTTTAGATCCAAATGTTTGCGAATCGCATTCATTATATGTTCATGTTTATATTTTTGCGTAGATGCATCTTAATAGTTTTGTTTGCACATGGTCCTATTGAATATGAATTAATTTTAAACTAATTTATTTGGCCAATAAATACAAACCAAACAGGTACTACAATTGCAGGTCAAAGTGAAACTGGGAGTAATGAAGATGAATGATTCACGTATATCTAAAACGGGAGTTTCATCATCAGCTGCAATTTACAGTCATAATAGGGATGCCATTCTTTTGGTAAGGAATACAGCCAGTGAAATCTAAGTCCAGTCAACGGCAATAAAATCTTGAGAGGTCATATATATAAGATTCCTGCTTTGATAGGAGCTGTGTTTGATGGGCATGTAGAAGTACAAAATATCATTCACCAAACGTTATATTATCTTATCTGATAAATGCTAAAATATATATTTACCAAATCCCTCCATACAGGTTAGGATGCAATATCAATGTTAAAGCATTGAATAAAGACGCTTTCCTTCTCCTAAAATGGTGGTCAAACGATGGTTAAGAACATGGTTTGTGATTTTGTTCCTTCATAGCTGTTGGGGAACAGATTCATATCTTTCTCATGGGAATTAGCGCGAAGAGAAATGCAAACATTAATAGATAATAGGTAAGTATGTTTCCAGTTTAGTTAATATATCATTAGGTCTTATTAACCAATATAATAGAAAATGATAACAAAAAAAATGAAAACCTGCGAATAGCATACTTTTCTGTTCCAGCTGACCACTGGGTCAAACTGAAGGAAAGTGGAAAGAGAGATAAATACCGAACGCTTGCAAGAGAACTGAAAAACTATAGAACATGAAGGTGACGGTGATACCAATTGTAATTGGTGCACTTGGAACAGTCATCAAAAGGCTGGTACAGGAATTGGATGATTTGAAAAATTAGAAGACGATTGGAGACAATGCAAACGACAGGATTGTTGAGATCGGTCATAATACAGTTAAAAGTCATGAAGACATGAGGAGACTTGCTGTCACTCAGACTCCAGTGGGAAACTATAGGATACACATTTTTCTAGTCTTAAAATAAGCAATAAAAACATACTTAAGAACATTCTAGAAATTTAGGATCAAAACCGTATTAGCATTTAATTTACATTTTTATATTTTTCAACCAATCAGCTAAAAACATAGAATAGAACATTCTAGAAAATTAGGATCGGAAGTGAACTAACAGAAAATATTTAGGCTCGAAAATAAAATAGTAAAATACAAATCTGATTGGTCAATAAATGTCTACGCGCCGAAATTTTAGGACGATTCTTTGATCCACCTGTAGGATATAAATAACACAGACCAACACAAGCTTAGACACAGACGAACACAAGCCACTAAGCCAGTAAAGCAGTAGCCGATACTATGTCCAACAAATTCCTTTCCTTCCTCAACTAAAGTTCATGACCTCTTTTCAAATGGCCGAGAATGACATTCAAAAGAAAAACCCGGCAAACTTCTTTCATCAACGCGACACGCTGTCGCCACAATCATAAAATCCGCTATGAACTTAATGTAAGTAAAAACGACTTATTTACGGACTCCGTTAACATGAATATACTCACATCTTTAAACAAATTTATTTTCCTCTTGTCAAACTTTTTTTCCAAAAGGCCATTTACACATCATATATTTTGTTTGTTTTCATATTCTGTCATATGCATATTAAATTGTTTGTTCTTTAATGTTCGTTGTGTTCTATTCCATTTCTTTCACGCGATTGTAAAGTTTTGTGTTGTATCTGTGGTGGGAATAATTAAGAGAGCAATACCCGTAAATTACGAACGTACATCTACTGAAATAACCAAATTACATACAAACCCCACAATACCACCAACTAACCCTAGTGTGAAAAACTCTCAAATGAGTCACATGATAATAGGAATAATACGGTTCCACCTGAAAACAGAGTGAAAGTAAAAACGATCGAAGAAATAGAAAAATAATTAGACCTTGCTAAAGAACGTAAAACTGTGGAACATGAAGGTAATGATGGTAGAAATTATCGTTGCTGTGCTTGGAATGGTCCCCAGAGTTTTGAGAAAACAGGAAGAAAGGAAGTGGAATACGGTAATGAATAGCAGCCAGCTTAGCCACCGTGGCGGGAATTTATGATGGAAGATTGGCAACTTTAGGAGACTTGCTGGGTCTCAAAATTCAGTGGGACACCACCCACTTCGGCTGCTATGAAAACTCTCAATGGGTGAAATAATAATAATACGTGGTGCCTTCAATATGTTTTCAGACTTTTTTTTTTTTTGTACAGGCATTTAAAATTGTCAGAGACACTTGAAAATTCAGTATATTATTGCGATACATCTTATGAGATAACTGACCAATTTTTCTGATTTCAGGTTCAAATTAACAGCTAAGGCAGAAATTGGAATACACCGTACTAAAGCTTGATTGTCACAGCTGGTGAATTTCAAAAATATAATCTGGATGTGACGACACTTTAGACGAACGATATACAATAAAATTGTTTTAAACTTGGAAAAAATGCCAAAGAAACGTATGGAATGCTTTAGACTGCTTTTCGATCATCTTATATGAATCGAGCATCAGTTTTTGAGTGGCATAAGAAATTCAAGGAAGGCAGGGAATCTGTGAAGGATGATGAGAGGTGTGGGAGGAGTGAGTCAGTCAATACACCACAGTTGATTGGCCAAAAGGTTAGGGTTAGGGCTACTATGTTGAGATTTTAAGGGAGTTCAGGAAGAGATTCCATCGGAAGAGGCCAGCAATCTTCAAATTGGGTCAGTAGCATTTCCACCAGGACAATGCACCAGTCCACAACTTCATACTTGTCACAGACTATTTGACCAAGATGGGCATCAGGACACATCCTCACTCTCCCTATAGACGAGGCATTGCTCCCTGTGACTTTTGGTTATTCCCTAAGCTCAGAGGCTGCCGTTATGAGACAACTGAGGAGATGAAAGAGGCTGAGACGAAGGTCATTGACATGTTCACACAAGAGGACTTCCATGGGGCCTTCTAGAAGTTGTTGGAACAACAAGTGCATTGCTGCCGGAGGAGATTACATCGAAGGGGACTAGAGTTTCATGTGTTTGCTATCAATGAAAGTGCCCATACAAAAAAAGTCTGGAAACTTATTTAATGATCCTCGTAATAATAATAATAATAATAATAATAATAATAATAAGAAGAAGAAGAAGAAGAAGAAGAAGAAGAAGAAGAAGAAGAACCAATCATATCAAAGCGAGAATTGACATGACTCAACAAGATAGCAAATGTAGACTATGCGGTGACAGAGACGAAACGATCAATCACATAATAAGTGAATGCAGCAAAGTAGCACAGAAGGAGTATAAGACGAGACACCACTGTGTCGGCAAGGTGGTACACTGGGAAATGTGCAAAAAAAATAAATTTGATCACGCTAACAAATGTTACATGCACAACCCAGCACCCGAGCTAGAAAATGACACACACAAACTCCTATGGGACTTTGACATACACACGGATCACCTAATCTCGGCCAGAAGACCAGACCTTATAATAATTTAAAAAAAGAGAATTTGCAAAATTGTCGACTTTGCTGTCCCAGCTGACCACAGAATAAAATTGAAAGAATATTAAAAGAAGGATAAGTACCTCGACCTTGCTAGAGAATTGAAAAGGCTGGGGAACCTAAAAGTGACGATTGTACCAATTGTGATTAGCGCTTTTGGCACCATAACTAAAGGATTATTAAAAGGCCTGGAGGACTTGAAAGTTAGCGGACGGGTAGTGACTATTCAAATGACAGCATAACTTAAAACGGCTAGAATATTGAGAAGAGTCCTGGAGACTTGAAGAGACTTACTGTCACTCAAACTCCAGGGAAAAACCATCAGCCAATACTGATGTGAGAAACTCTAAAGGAGTAAATAATAATGAAAATAAAACACAGAAAGAGAATAAGACTAGACACGACTGGGTAGGCAAGATGATGCACTGGGAATGTGCAAGAGACTTAAATTTTGACCCTACGAACAAATGCTATACGCAAAACCCAGCAGCTGTCCTAGAGAATGACTTGCATAAACTCCTATGGGACTTTGACATACAAACAGATCCCCTGATGTCGGCTAGAAGACCAGAGTGTATAGTAATTAAAAAAGGAGAACTTGCAAAATTGTCAACTTTCGTCTCCCGGCTGACCATAAAATAAAACTGAAAGAAAGAGAAAAGAAGGAAAAGTACTGTTATATAGCCATCAAACATGATGTACGAACTTCAATGAACGAACGAAAGACTTCTTTATAAAAATATATCTCTCATTTTATTCTCGAAAGGGGCCCACCGTTTGGTGTTAGTTTGAGAGATAGATGGAGAGACATATACTCAGAGAGGGGCTTCTTGTCCCATATCTTCTTCCAAGAGCAAATGGGTGTCAACGCTTTCAGCCGTATCGTCAGAGACGACCTAACGCCTCTGATCAGCTGCGTGTCCCAGGCTCGACTCCCGATTCTATGCTCTGTCTAAATCTGACCTTCCGGTTACACACCTGTTGTACCTGCCTACCCCGATCACTGCCCTCGCCCTGTTTACTAATCACAACGTGACTGTTTGTCAAAGCAGACGGGGTCACTAGGAACGAACCGAGAATCCATGTCATATGTTATATAACAGTATCTCGAACTTGCTAAGGAATTGAAAAAACTATGGAACATGAATGTGACAATTATACCAATCGTGATTGGTGTTTTTGGTACGGTCACCAAAGGATTATGAAAGGTACTGGAGGATTTAGAGGTTGGAGTACGAATGAAGACCATCCACACTACAGCATTATTGAAAACGGCCAGTATACTGAGAAAAGTCCTGGACACTTGAGGAGTCTTGCTGTCATTCAAATTTTAGTGAAAGACCATCAGCTAACACTTATGTGAAAAACTCTTGAGGTGTAATAATAATAATAATAATAATAATAGGAACAGAAAGAATATAACGGAAAAGCCAGTCGGATAAATAACATGAAAAGAGAATTATAAGAATCAAGAAGACTTTCAGACGATTATACACCTCGAATCGCTCAGAGCAACACTTAGAAAAGTAACAAATTGGAAAAAACTTGGCCATTATGGCATACATTGGTTGTGTTTTTAAAAAAAATGTTCATTGACGACAGACTGGCGATTCAACTCGGATGATGCCTAAACAGCAAGACTACACTGACTCCAAAAGACTGCCGAAAAGGAACGATCTCCAGCATCAATAGACCAACAACGTGTCTCTCTGTGTGGCAACTCCAAACAGCACAGAGTGGGAAGGAGATCTATTACACGCTTGTAAGCCACAGACTGTTTCCTGAAGAACAGACAGGATTCCACAAGGGAACTAGAGGAACAGATCTACTGTACGATGCTCAGCACACCCTCAAGGAGAGCAAAGCGAGGTTGAAAATGTTGCCATCGCATGGATTAACAATAAAAACGCCGATGATATCATCCTAGAATCCTGGATGATAGATTCTCTGGAAATGAAAAGATATCTGACAAAGTCATTGAATTTATCACGGAAAATAGATAATACATCACAGAATAGAACGTGTAGATAGTGTGATGATAGAACGGAAACTATTAATCAAATTCCAAAGTAGGTAGTGATCACCGATTCTGCAAATACTGGTCTTCAAAAAAGAAAGTGCATTTTACCCTTTTCGCTTTATCATTTTCCTCTCAATTATTTTAATTAACCCCTTTAGGCCATCATTCTTTATCTTTTTCGCCCTTTACAAGTAATCGTCACCCAAAACTCCAAGTTTTATCCCTTTTTTCTTTTCATGAAGCCGAAGGTCATTCATGCAAAGAAAAAAATACTAAACATTCATCAAAATAATAAGAAAAAAATTACTTCAGCAAATCAGAATGTATCTAATCTTCTATTATCTTGTGAATAAATATTCGCTATCTCTTCCACGCACCTACTGATTTTCATTTTACATACCGTATAAAGAATTCACAAAGTCTCTTCCCCATGTCAATGGATATTCACAGTCCATTCTATTCAAAAGAAAAGGCCCTATGGGAGCTTGTATCACTCCATACTTTTTTTATTTAATTAAATCATCTTATGCTGTCGTTCTTTACCCTTTTTTTTCTTTTTAATTCTTTTTTTCTCTATCAATTAGGATTGATCCTTCTTGTTCCCCCTCTATTTCACTGTGAGTTCTAATTTCTCTTCAGCGGGAGGGGATTTCTCTTGTAGAGATGCCGATTCCATTTTTACTTAGGATATAGAATCCTTCTCTGTCAAATTCGATTTGTTCTAATTCTATATTTAGCAATCATTCCCTATTTCTGTCCTACCAGAGATTAGAGAATAAGCAAGTTTATCACCTGATATATCTCAAACGTACACTCTCTATCAAATAATATGGAGATTAACACTAATACTTGGTTATCTTCCAATAATATAGCCCAGATCGAAGCACTGTAATATTTCGATAACTCCTTGATGGGATCCTCTGGCTCTTTTAGGTGAAGAGGTAGTTCGGGGTCATAAATGGTGTGTATTACACTTGGTGACAAATGTATCAGGGATAACACATTTAGCTGCGACCTGACATGCTCTAACAATACGATTAGGGATTGGCTTGTCTAACGTACCCTATTTGTGACTGTGACTAATCGAAAATATTGTAGATCGAATTTATCTAATTCTTGTAATTCGCCAATTACAATTATAGTATCGTGAACCCATTTTTCTTCCAAATTTCTTAACTATTAATCAACCAATTTATGCCACTTCTTAGTTAATTCTAACCTTGTACCATTCAATATGGACCGATGATCGCTAAAAAGCTGAGGTAAAACCTCTTGATATTTTTTATCTCTTCCAATCTTCTTCTTATATTATTCAGATCTTTTTCGGACACTGTCTGCAACAAAACTCTTCATTTTTTCTCTACTGTGGGGATAACAGCTCTTCACTCTCTTGTCTGTAATAATTCAGCCCGCCTTAGAAATCATTCATATCTTTCCATTTTCATTCTATCAAACTCGTTTCTTGATTGAAAAAAATACAGTAATCGAACGCACTTTTCGTTCTCCACATATTTCTTTGCAACCCGAGAAATGTCCTTATTTGAACATGTCACTTTTTCAATCTATTCAGCAATATATTGTTTGGCTTAAGATCTATTGCTTGGGTTTTCAGCCATTTCGATCTGTTAATGTTCTCTTGGCTCGATTTCTTGAATATGGTATTTTGATTGCGTTTCCATGACTTTACTGCCATGGCTTTCAGCAGCGTCACCAACATTGTTCTTCCAGTCTTTCCTGCAAAATACAAAAATATTTGTTCGATTTTCCGAAAAAATCCCTTTTTCTTTATACTTATTCCACTTCCCAAAGGAAACGCCAGAGCACCCCATAATTTAACCTCCCACCACGACGTACAGCACCATACATGCCTGGGAGACCTCCACACACACAACAGCCCCACGAACGCGGAGAGTGACCTCGCCCATTCGTGTATCACTGGTCTACCAATTGTAACTTTCAAGAGACGTTTCTATATAGATTCCTTGGTGATGGAGGGTACCGCTCCTCACAGTCTTCGATTTATTGTTAATCTTCGTTCGATCTATTTCGCTTTTTGTTCCTTTATTATTTTTTTTTTTAGGAACAAAGGCCGGAGTATTTCGTTCTCCTCATTCCACAAGCTTGATTTTTCTGCCAGTCAATCTACACTAGTGTTTCGGAGGGCACCTCGGGTGGTGTAATGGTTAGCAAGGTAGACTAGCAAACCTACACTAGCAAACCTACACGAGTGAGTTCGATTCTCATTGGGTGCCCAATTCATGCGGCCTTGTGCTACATCTAAGCAAAAAGCTTAGTAAATTACACTAGTGTTTCGGACATTACTTTTTCTGATCAATTTTTCTGGCTTAACGAAGGGTATTTCATCCCTCGGCACATTCTCCGTTTACAATTTTTCTCGCTTATATACTATAAGGCATACTCCTCTCTTGAAGGGGTATCTTCAGATCACAGAATCGTCTCGGAAAAGGTATTCCTAAATCTGCACAGAAATAATAAATAAACATAAAATTACACGATACAACTGGTCTTTACTTACTACAACAGAGATACGATATATACATGGTAGCAGTAATAAACAAATTCGATACTCTTCAGATGTCTAAAAGATATTCTCCCATTGACAAATATAAAATCTTAGTCACTGCTCACATCCAAGCAACAGAAGAATATATGCAAATTGAACCAATTTCCAGTTGTTATGAAAAAAATAGAAAAATTAAAAAAAATCATCCTTACTCAATAAAAGCAATCCAAAAAATGCGAATGTCCAGAAGCTTAAGAAATCGGTCTAAGTAATGCTGTAGATTTCTGACTGAGTCTAAGATATAAACTTTTGATTCTTCATCTGTCATGTTTTGTTTGGCTTTACAAAATTTTCTTTTTTCAGTTTCTGTTCCCCAAAGAGGCCTCAGTCATCGAAAAGTCCTACTCTTCCATTAGGGAATAAATTTATTTAAAACAGGTTGACATTACCCCACGTAAAAAGTCTACCTCAACGGAAAGCTCTCTGATAGAAAATCTTCTATCCGCTTCAACATGATACACTCCTTCTTGACTCTTTCAATACTTCCGTGAGTAAAAAGTCTCCCTGGTGGCTCATCATTTTCCACTGATGTTCTTCTTTCTTTCACTCTCTCGAGTGATGTTGATAATAATGTATGAGATGTAAGGTCGGTTTGATGTGAGGCTTTCAGCAGGAAGCAGTTTCAGATGGTACGTTGTCATTGGTTATATATATATATATATATATCATATTTACCACCCACTCCGCTCGGGCAGGATATGACACAAGGTCAATTTTTTAAGCAGAGTTTAACAGGTTTGAATTCAGAGTTTTCCTTCTCCTGGTTGCCTCACCAAGGCTGAAGATCCTAGTCTGTCCTTCTATTTACCCATAGCTGGAGGGAGAATAATTGTATTCACACCTTTCCGAAGGGTATTAATGCTATGTGAAATGCAATCAGTCTCGTCGAGGATTTGAACTCGTGTCGCCGAGTCCATTTCCTGCGAGGATAACCATTACACTATATATATATATATATGTGTGTGTGTGTATTATTACAGAAACATACTAAAAATTCTTTGACATAAGGAATGATGCAATTTGAAATTAATTTTGTTGTGGAATAATAATTCTTTTCTTTTCAATCATACTGAACATTATTTTGTAATCTTTCACGCGGGAGTGGGTGTAATGGTTAAAGCGATGGACTGCGGAATCGTTGTAAGCGAATTCAAACTCTAGTCGCGCTATTACGTTCACTTTCGAATAAACACCCTAGGGAAAGGTATGAGCCTCCTTATCCTCCCAGCTATGGGTTAAATAGTACCACTACTGTTCTTTTCGAAATATGGGATAGGCATTGAATAACAGACAAATTTTGATATGTCATCAAACAAAGAATATAAACCATCCCAAACCTTTCACCCCTTCTTGAATAGATGCATCTATATAATTATGGACTGCTGCTACAACAATATTTTAAAGTTTCTCATCTTATTATTATCGTTAGTAAAAGCAGTGTGTATTACTAACCTCTATGCCCAGCGCAGGATATGATGAGTCGATTTAACACCGAAGTTTTGCAGGTTTACATTTGAAGTTTTCCTTCTCCTAAAGTGGTTGCTCTACTTTTGTGAAAAAGCATAGTCTGTCCTACTATTTTGCCGTAGCTGGGAGATATTCGTTTAGTGCATACCTGTCCCAGAGTTTATTTGCGCTAGATGAAATGCAAACAGCCTAGTGTTGAATTAGAACTCAAGTCACTGTATTCATTTCCTAGGACGATAACCGTTACACTATGAGAGTATCTTGTAACAGTATTAGTAGTAGTAGTAGTAATAGTAGTTCGCTAAAATTTGGTATTTATGTCTGTTAAAGAATATATGTGGGTGAATTTTGTTTGATCTTCAAGCAATTTAAGTATATCTGTAACCCGCTTCCACATTTCTGGTAAAAGTACATATTTTTATGCTTGTTTATCAGTTAAGCCTCTGTCTCTCTCATCCATCTCTCTCGCTCTCTGTCTTTGTCTCTCTGTCTCCCTCTGTCTTAAATCGAATACAACAACTCTAAAACTAAATCTGAAAGTAAGAAAGCCCATGTGGCTTTCTAATCGACCTCATCACTGAGCTTTCTTGCAAGTTCCATCTCAATTTGTCTCCAGTTTTTTTTTTCCCATTTTTTTTTCATCATATAAGCAGCACTTGAAAAACTGGGATCAAAGAATACAAAATGAAAGTCAAACTGAATCATGCATGATATGCGTTTGTCTTTTTGCGTTTTGGGCGCTTTTCTTTCTTTTCTTTTCTTTTTTTTTGTGGGAGCCATTACTGTTGCAGTAATCGTGTGCAGTGACTTGAAGATATTTGTCAAGTAATAAACTTCTAAAAGGCTAATACTACCACCATTCTCATTATACCCATCATAAAGACATTTTCTACCGAACAGATTCCTTCGACTCTCTCTCAACATCCATCTTTATCAATCGTCACTTTTAGAAAATCCTCTAAACGGTGTTCAGTGTCCGTACAGTGCTTTTGAATGTGATTTTTATTTAGTTACCATATCAATGTGTTAACAACAACTGTATTAATAGCCTTTGTCTCCTGGACTTAGAATTCGTTGACAAACCGCTGGCGAATGTTAAGGGTCCTTCAGAAAAGGATTTTCTGAGGAATATATTAAACTATCTGTAAAGGTAAGGCTTCCTCAGATCTCGGGAGTGCTCGTACCTGTTAAGGTCTTACGCGTCGTTAATAGTTATTTGCCCACGTGTCATCAATAGTAATGTGCCCATGTGTCATCAATAGTAATAACCCCATGGGTTATCAATAGCAATGTGTCGTAAATAGTAACGTGCCCCTGTGTCATCAATAGTAATATACCCATGTGCTATAAATTGCAATGTGTCGATGTTTTGTCAATAGCTATGTACCCATGTGTTGTCAATAGTAATGTGCCTATGTGTAATCAATAGTTATGGGCCCATGTGTCATCAATACTTATGTGCCTATGTGTCGTCAATAGTAATGTGCCCATGCGTCATTAATAGTTATGTACCCATGTGTCATTAATAGTTATGTGCCTATGTGTTGTCAACGGCAATGTGCCCATGTGTCGTCAACAGTAATGTGCCCATGTGTTGTCAATAGTTATGGGCCCATGTGTCATTGATAGTATGTGTCCATGTGTCGTCAATGATAATGTGCCCATGTGTCATCAATAGTAATGTATCCATGTGTCATTGATAGTATGTGTCCATGTGTCGTCAAGAGTAATGTGTCCATATAAAATAAAGAAAAAAAAACTCACAAAAAAAAACAATAATGCCAAATACTTTTTTACATATGTACTAAATATCTGATTTGTAAAAGCATTTTGTAGATGCACACAGTTAAATAATCAAACAATTCTATTTTTAACTATTCAATTTAACTTGAGTCAAAAAAGTTAAATGGTTCCTGTTATTTCAATGTATCACTAACAATTCAATTAAACATCAGTCATTTTTTACGCACAGTTAAAATATCAAGCAGTTCTGTTCCTAACAATTCAAGTTGGCACAAGTCATTTGTTTGCTCTCCATTTAAATGTCAAACAGTTCTAGTTAACCCATAGATAGTACCCTGTCAGGTGCTACCACTCCGGTTCAGAGAAGACCTGGGAGATATAGCAATGCCGGAGTACTCTGCATTCCCCAAAGCTCAAGAAATAATGGAACCTCTCAATAAGATTGTTTACTGTCATAAACAGGACATTCTTTTAGGAGGTCTTCAGTGGGGGTATTCTACAGTCCCCGCCGACTAGGCTGCGGATCAGTAGAAATTCCAGACTACATATTTTAAGAACTGGAGCCTCACAATTAGATGCAGGTTAGTGCCACACTGATGGCATTCTTTCTGAGAGAGTTTTACTCCTCTGTAGGGGCTGAAATATTCTTATCCTGACCGTCAGAGAGTCATTAACACATTAGTTTAAAAAGATAATATCTCTACGTACGAAATGTTTACCTTTTTGAAATTATTGTGAAAATACATTCTTTATGGTATTTGAGACCATAATTGTTAAAACTGACTTAACATAACTCAACAAGGGTCAACATGCCATAAAACCAACCAACCAACCAAACTTTTTTTTCTCTTCTTCCTTTATTTACTCGCTGAAATCTCTCTAAAATCACGTTTTATCGAGAGAGGTTCTTTTGAAGATTTCTCACAATTAATGAAACGAATACTTTTGAACACGCTAAACTAAAATTATCCTAACAGTCTAGCAAACCAGCAAACTCACCTCGAAGGCCTATGAAGCATTTTCCTCCCCCGCTTACCAGCTTATAAATGTTCCATTCTAAAAATTAACTTTCGTTAATGTATTCTTTATTCTGATTTACGATTAAACGTTGAAGGAAGAAAGTATAATAGAAGAAAAAAGAAAGAAAGAACTGTTACTAATTAATTTCATTAATAGGTCTTAATTCAATGATCGTAATTTCAACCAGATACAAGCAACAAGCCTGAAACCAGGAGTAGATTAAATAAAACTCAATTAATAGACACTCTCCAGTATAGCTCTATCGTTAGCGAACGGTAACACTGGGAAATAACCACTTTACTGTTCTACAAGGAAATTTGTCTCCAAAATATTGTGAACAACTGGAACTAACCAACCCTGTCAATGGGGCTCAGAATATGCTATCTTTATACTAAAAAAGTAGGACCTCCCCTCCTAAAATTAGTCTTCAGAATATGAAAATAAATTGCATCTGATAGTGAGATTCCAATTCTGGAGCTCAGTGGAGAAACATGTAATCCTTCATTGCATGACTCCCAGGTCCACACTAATCCGAAGAATAACCTGTGAGGATTCCATTAATAAGTCAAATAGTTGTTATATGTTTTCACGTCAATAATAAATATCCTTACTAAACAATTATAGCTTCAAGTGGCTATTCTATGTAAATAATTTCATTCATATGATATGAAATATTCTTATCTAATACAATTAATTTGGCAACAGATTGTTGAAGAAGTATTTTATGTGGCCATGATATTCAACTATTAAAGTAAAATATTTTGCGTCTTATTTGTTATTAGCTTATTTACTGTTGAATAAAAAATAAGTAAGTTGGCGACCGTAGTCGAAGGCGACCAGAAGGCTACCTTTTCAATAGCTACGACACCGAGTTTTAGGGGAAGGCGCTACTTCTTTCCCAGGATTGCTCCACTTTACCCTTGATACATACCTCATATTGCTGAGTGTTAAGCAAGGAGGTATCACGTACCATCTTTTAAGTCTTTCGTATGACACAAACTTGGATTGAACCCAAGTCTCCCGGACCATTGGCGAACACTCTACCCACTAGGCCAATGAGCCGGAAACCATCCTTTCAGTTTGTTTATTCCATAATTCACGAAAGAACAAATTAGATTTAAAGAATAAGTAATCTTTTGTATTTAAATTTTTATTTTTTTTAATTTATTCATTTTCTAGAAACGTCTAAAGACTAACAAGTCGACTATTATTATTATTATTATTATTATTATTTGCCTCTTTATGCGTTAATTGATAGTCTTTTATTGGAGTTTGAGTGGCGGCAAGTGTCTGCCAGTGTCCAAAACTCTTATCAATTTTCTAGCCGATCTCAAAAAGGCTTTAATCTTGATGGTCTCGGTTTTGTCCTCTAGTTTCCAACTCTTCCAACCCCCTTTCTAAGCATTTGGCAATCATTCCAAGTGCTTCAAATACAATTGGTACTACCGTCACTCACATGTTCCACAGCTTTCTTAGTTTTCAAGCAATTTTTAACTACTTTCTTATCCTTTTGATTTCCTTGATTTTTAATCTATGGTCCGTTGTGACAGCAAAGTACACTCTAGAGTAAGATGTCTGGGTTTTTTTTTGGGGGGTCCAGTCCTCTGGTCAGTATAAGGTGATTTGTTTGTATCTCAAAATCCCCTAAAATTCTCCTGGATGGATTCCTCTATGGACGTGTACCATTCAGTATTATGATCAAATTTCAATTTCTTGAACAATTCCCAATGGATCACCTTCCCTACCCAGCCGTAGCTACTTTTTTACTCCCTTTTTGCTGTTTGCTACCTTCGCTAATGATATGATTAATCGTTTCGTATCTATCACCACATAATCTACACTTGCTATTCTGTGACGTATTATCGATTTTTACTTTAATATGTTAGACGAACCAGACATGCAGGACACTGCTGGAGAAGCGGGGACGAACTCATAAGAGATGTACTCTTATGGACCCCCACACATGGCCGTGCAAAAGCAGGACGACCAGCACGAACATACATTCAGCAGCTATGTGAGGATACGGGATGTTGTCCTGAAGACCTACCTAGGGCGATGAACGATAGGGAGGAGTGGCGAGAGAGGGTCAGGGATATCCATGCTACCAGCACGACATGATGATGATGATGATGACTTTAATATAATTGGTCCTGATGTCGTTCTTTTGTGCTGATATTAAAAGAGAACCAGTTTCTCTCTTCAGCTTTCCTTTTCCTATGTATGTACTCGACCTCTTGTGTAAGAATACGCCAGTTTGTCGTTTGAAATATCTATACAGTTTTCTTTCATCCCATTTCAATTTCCTAATTATTGTTGTTCTGTTTGTACTTATATTGTCGGTGCCGTTCATCGACGCTGTAATCAGTCCTAATTTGTTCTTTTGAATATTGTCCATGAGTCATCGTATCGACAGATCCACGCTATGTGGGGAGTCGTCCTCTTTTTTTTTTTTCGTTTCTTTACATATATAGCGTATCAATGTCATAACTTGCATGAAAGACCTCATGCATCGTCAATATTCATGTTCCTTGGTCCATTTGTCTGAAATATTCCCTTGTCCAGTTTCAGAATGGTTCCGAGAATATTACAAGAGGTGCTACTTCGGTTTTACTTACTTAGATAAAATTTCTACTGTAATGCTATATTTCGAGTCGTTTTTTAGTCAAACGTACTATTCTCTTTTGGTTTTTTCCATCCATGCTTGCTTGATGGTGTCCACATCCAATATTCACCAGTACTTGTAATTTTCCTTTTCTCTAAGCATTCTGATTCTTTCTGTATTGGGAAGTTTTATTCCTCCCGTTATTTGTCTTTTTCCACTTTTCATAATGAGTTTCGCACCCTTTTCTATATCTAATTACATTCCTATTTACTGGTTTTATATTCCTATTGTTAGTTTCAGACTCTCCAATTCTTTTTTTATGTTTTCCCAACAGTTTCATGTCGTCCATGTACATTAAGTGATTAATCTTTTCTTACCATTTAGTAAATTTCTAACATCCATAACACTTCATAAATATGTAATCATGTGACACCATTGTAATTAAAAATTGTAATGGTGAAACCGTTCTCCTCGCAAGATGCCTCTCTGGATTTTCATCTTTGCAAAAGTCTTCCTTCTGCTGTCAATTCCAGTTTCCAGGTGCCCATGGCTTCTTAGATGGACTTTATGATACGTACAAGGATACCTTGTGCATTTTCAAATAATTTGTTACCCAGGATTTACTGTGTGTATTTCAATTATTGCTATTATTGATTGTAACAAAATATCTCATCACTCTGACATTGATTTTTTCCCCAAATATGTACACTTTCAAGGATTTTAGACTTTTGGAGAGTGCCAATGACATAAAATATCCAGCTTCTCTCAAAATATCTTGAACTTCTTGGGTACGCTACCGAGTGAATTAACAACCAGCTTCTGTATTTCTTTGGTGAAATATCATTATCAATATTCTCTTTCCCAGTTTACTCATCGGCCATGTTTTCTGTGTAGTCTAATTGATAGCACGTGTTCTCAGCTCTCCAAGACACTTCGAAATTTTTTCGTTATATCCGCAATGCCAGATCGTATAAAAAATAAATATCACATGATTAAATGTGGGATCATGTACTTATAGTCTTTGATTGATTAATTGAATTATTGGTTGATTTTAGCGGTATGTTACTCCGTCTATGGTTAGTAAATAGCGTTCACTGTACATTTATGTTTGGGTTTTTATGTAGCTGTTTCTTATGAGCTTTTGTACACGGTTATATAATGTCAAGTCTTCCTACCTAATATAAATAATTTGCGTATAGGTTATGGTTTCACATGTCCCCTGATATTATTTGTATTTGTATTAGTATTATAATTACTCCTTGAAATTATTAGTAATAGATTACTAATTATCTTATGGTTCCAAGTTTCTAAATAAAAATAATCTATCATTATGCTGCATTGCATCGATTATTTCTATCGATTACGCTTAATTGTTAAACAAATCTATTTGACTTATCGTCAGGGATCTAACAGATACTACCCTGATTGCATTTCACATAGCACTAATGCCCTTGGGAAAGGTGTAAATCCTATTATTCTCCCTCCAGCTATGGGTAAATAGTAGGACAGTCTTGTTTCTTCAAACTAGTCTAGGAGAAGCAAAACTCTGAATTAAAACCTGTTAAACTTCACTTAAAAAATTGACCTTGTGTCATATCCTGTCCGAGCGGAGGGGTTGGTAAATATTAGCAGATACTACCCTCAGGTCTGAATGGACCTAGGAGTAATGGCAATGAAGGGATCTCCCCAGTCTCCAGATTTTAAAAATATTTGCATTATCCGATACAGTTTACTGTCATATTCAGAACCCCCCATTACACCCCTGCACGGATACAGACAGCGAATTCTAAGCTCTGTTTACAAAGTAGTATACTTGTTGAGCAGGAATTCCACTTCATAACCTCTCTTATGTCAATGGAAAGATTATTTGAAGGTGCCTATATACTCATAAATAACATTTGGAAGGATATAATGGGTTACATTGCGCTGCCTGTGACGTAATGGTTATCGTCGTGGGATATCGTCACGGCGACACGAGTTCAAATCCTGGACGAGACTGACTGCATTTCCAGATAATACTAATACACTTGGGAAAAGTATGAATCCGATTATTCTCCCTCCAGTTATGCGCAAATAGTAGGACAGACTATGTTCTTTAGCCTTGGTTAGAAACCAGTCTCGGAGAAGGAACACCCTGAACTCAAAACTGTTCGACTCTTCTTAAAATTAACATTGTGTCCAATCCAGCAAAGGGTTAAATAAATACATACATCTTAACGATCCTCAATCCCTCACTTGGCTCATAGCATATTAACCTGCCTCCCTGAAAGATTAGTAAGCAATATGAAATAAGCGTTCCCCTAGAACTTTACCGGAACCGGTTTGCCCAAATTCAGGACTGGCGTACAATTTTACCCTGAGCTGGGTGTGTGGAAGAAATATGTTCATGCCTTTCCCAAATGGATTAAGTAAGAAGTGAAACGCAGCCACGGGAAATATTTGAATTCATTTCACCGTGTCCATTTCGGAAGACAACAACCGTTCCGCCGCACACTCTGCCGGGGATTATGTCCTCAAAAAAAGGAAAGCTAGCGACCTTAGTCGAAGTTGACCCGAAGAATCCCTTTTCAATAGCTAATACACTGAGGAATGGGGGGTCACTACTTCATTCCCTGGATTGCTCCACTTTACCCTTGATCCTTACCTTATAATGCTGTCTTAAGCAAGGTGGTATCAAGTACCATTTTTGGAGTCTTTGGTATGACTCAACATGGGCTTGAACACAGGTCTCCCTGTTTTTATGATCTTTCATCGAATATAAAGAAAATGGAATATTCATTTCTTTAAAAGATTAATAAAGGCAGAAACAAACAACGAATGTATATGAAACAATTTGTTCAAAAATGGTCTATCACAGGAGTATAACTTGTTGGATGGATTGATAAAGGCACAAACTTATTGTAAATATAAGTAAAATATTTTAATTATATTTATCAGATTAATAAAATGACTAATCAAAGGACACAGTGATGTATATTAGATTGATGGAGAAAAAAAAGAAAAAAATACATAAAAATATATAAATAAGAAGCGCGAATGAGCAGTCTGTAATTGTCCTAATAAATTACAAGCCAATTTTTTTTCTTTCCACTTTCGCGTAAACTGGAAGGCGTATCAGAGACTGATCATCTTTGATAGGATCTTCTTTGTGATTAAGTATGAAGTTGGAAGACCCGAAACTCCCTAATGAACATAGCAAAGCACATCACTGATGATACCTTCCGGTTCCTTGTATAATGTATTTTAAATGTAAAGACATTTTTTTGCAGTAAATCCAAATTGAATATATGACTCAGGTCGAATGTATTAGTATACACGGCAAACAGGTTTTGAATTTTTTTTCTAAAAGCTTAGAAGTCTCACAGTCTGCCCACTCCCAAAGCAGTTAATAAGAAAACATACCAACCCAAGTAAAATTCGAAATGCCACCTATCCTTAAAAAAAAAAACAGAAAATAATTTTTAAGAAAGCCCCCCTCCCAAAATGACGAAATGAATAGCGTCCCATACCCCAAGATATAGAACTTCCCAAAATATATTTTAAATTCATTTGTAACTAAACATTAGAGCATAACAGAAGAGAATAGAAAGTAGCCTATGCCACCATGAATTTTAAAGGTTCAATACTGGTCAGTACAATGTCTTTAAGTCCTACTAATTTAAAATGTCGAAATCTTTACAAAATTGCACGCTGATATTTTCTTTTCTTTGTAAAATGCCGCTTGTATAATTTATTTTAAATGTAAAGAGATTTTTTGCAGTTAATCCAAATTGAATATATGACTCTGGTCGAATGTATCAGTATCAACGGCAAAAAGGTTTTGAATCTTTTCTAAAAGCTTAGAAGTCTCACAGTTTGCCCACCACTATAGCAGATAATAAGAAAAAAACAAACCCATGTAAAATTCGAAATGCCACCTCTCCTTAAACAAAAATAAAAAAAAATTTAAAAATTTATAAAAGCACATTTTAGGGCCAGTATCGGAAGACAGGTGAAAATATACCCAAGAATTCTTTTAAATATATATTAATTTGATGGACTTTAACTAACTTAAAACTTAAGGTAAAAGAACCCCCCCTTTTTTTACACGTACACATGGGAAGCAGCATGATGGACGTAAAGACATGAAATAAACCCTTTGACCGCTAAGCGCAATGCCTAACCTTGTCCTGGACGTGTGAGTCTTGCGGCTTAACGCTCAGGATTGTCAGTTCGCACGGGGAACTACTGCTGGCTTCTATAGATGAGAATAAAATCAGCCATCGGAAGATAACCATGACCCACACTCAAACCACATACATAAACCGCATCGCTCTTCGCGCAGGTAAAAAAGGGGCGCGTCCTGCTGAGGTTGGAGCCCTGGCCTCAGAGTTCGAAAAATCAGCTACAGAGCTCAAACAACAAAAACTGCTAAAATGCAAAGAAACAATACAAATAGCAACATTTAACGTTAGAACCCCAAATAGAATAGGTCAACTACCAGAACTAACTGCATCGGCCGTATAACATAAGATAGACATAATTAGCATACAAGAACACCGATCCACTCACACCGAAGATATAAAATATCACGAAACCGGCAATGGATGGACGCTAGCCACTGTATCGGCATGGAAAACCCCTATCAATGCTACGGTATGAGGAGTAGGAATGCTTATAGGACCAAGAGCGTCAAAAACACGTAAAACATTAAGGGAATACAACCTAGGATGATGGCAGCTACGTTTAATGGCAAACCCAGAGCAACAATCATCTCCTGCTACAGCCCTACCAATGTTATTGAAGAAACCGAACTAGTCGCCTTCTACGAGGAGCTATCCTCTCTAGTCCGTAGTATACCGAAACACAATCTGCAAGTCATTGGCGGGGATATGAATGCCCAAATCAAGAAAAAATAGAAACAACAAATACAGCCTTCACAACACGTCAAATAGGAATGGACAACATCTAACTGATTTCATGATAGAAAATAGATTAACATGACTCAATACAAACTATCAAAAAAGGGAGGAAAAATTATGGACCTACACATACGCGAACAATAGTAAAGCACAGATAGACTTCACCTTTATAAACAAGAAATGGAAAAATAGTGCGATGAATTGCGAGGCATACTCCTCTTTCGAGGGTGTGTCCTCCAATCACCGAATAGTCACGGACAAATTACGACTAAACCTACGAAAACGTCACACGAACAGCGACCACAGAAGACTATGACTAGGCCCTACTTAACAACAGAGATATTAGAGATTAATATGTATTAGAATTACGAAACAGATTCGAGACACTACAACAGAAGACAGAAAAAGGTACCCCAAATGAATATGAGAATTTCGTTGATGCACACCTCGAGGCTGAATCAAAGTGTATTCCAACAAACCCTAAAACTAAATATAGAGTCCCATGGGAAACGTGCATTCGTGAAAACTGCCTCCAAAAGCTATCGGAAGAACCCAACAAACACAAATGCCCGAAAACTAGAAAAGGCACAACATCAATCAGCAGGAATATATCTAAAAGAACCGACAGAATACATACAAAATCTGATAGATAAGATTAGAGACTCGGAAGATATGCAATCTAGGATAGCCTGGGAAACAATAAACGAAGTGAGTAGAAGGAAGAGCGCAGCCAAAGCAAAATTGAAAGCTGCAAACCAACAAGAAAGAATAAAACTGTGGAAACAGCATTTCGAAAATCTCCTAGGAAACCCACCGAAAGTAATGAATGAACCGATCACCAGAATTATCAGTAAGCAATTAGACATTAAGCTAGGTCTGTTCACCAAAGAAGGACTCGACTCGGTTCTAAGAAAAATTAAAAATAGGAAAGCTCCAGATCCCCCAGAAGTATGGAAGACCAGACAATTCGACGCCATAATGCTCCGACAATGCAACGCAGTCAATAATCAAAAAAGGATAGAAAGATGGATGAAGGGGTGCATCCTTCCTTTCCCTATAAAGGGTGACCTCGGATTAGCCAAGAACTACCAAGGTATAACACTTACATCCATATCAGCCAAAATCTACAATGCCTTACAACGAAACTGCATAGAACCCAAAATAGTCAACATTGTTAGGAAAAACCAAAATGGCTTCCGAAGAAATAGATCCACGACCTCACAAATATTGACCATCCGTAGAATCCTTGAAAAACCTACAGGTGACATTACAATTTGTCGACTTTACCAAGGCCTTCGATTCCATCCACAGAGGGAAGATGGAACAAATCCTACTAGCATACGACCTACCAAAAGAAACCGTAGCAGCAATAACAATTCTCTACAGAAACACCAAAGTGAAAATACGTTCACCGGATGGAGACACAGAATACTTCGACACTGTAGCAGGAGTACTACAAGGGGACACGCTAGTCCATACCTCTTTATCATCTGTCTAGACTACGTGCATAGAACTTCTATCGACAAAACCAGAGAAAATGGCTTCGAGCTGACAAAGAAAAGAGGCAGAAGGTACCCTGCAAAAACCGACGCCGACTACGCCGATGACATAGCGTTACTGGCGAATACACCAAACCAAGCCGAAACACTACTGCATAGCTTGGAACGAACCGCTACAGGTATTGGCCTCCATGTCAATGCACACAAAACTGAATATATGTCTTATAACCAAACAGGTGACATTTTCACACTAGAGGGAACCTCTCTGATACTAGTAGACAATTCACCAACCTAGGAAATAGCGTCTCATCAACCGAAAAAGACATCGACACACGACTAACGAAAGTATGGACAGCTATCGATAGGCTCTTGATCATATGGAAATCAGACCTGACCGATAAAATGAAACGCAGTTTCTTCTAGGAAGCGGTTGTATCGATACTGCTTTATGGATGCACTACTTGGACGCTAACTAAACGGCTGAAGAAGAAGCTAGACAGCAATTACACAAGAATGTTGAGAGCAATATTGAACAAGTCCTGGCAGCAACACCCCACAAGGCACCAACTATACTGCCACCTGCCTCCCATCAGGAAAACTATACAAGTTAGACGAACCAAACACGCAGGACACTGCTGGAGAAGCAGGGACGAGATCATTAGTGATGTACTCCTCTGGACCCCCGCATATGGCCAAGCAAAAGCAGGACGACCAGCTCGAACATACATTCAGCGGCTATATGAAGATACGGGATGTAGCCCTGAAACATGCCAGGAGCGATGAATTATTGGGTGAAGTGGCGAGAGAGGTTCAGGGACATCTGTGCTAGCGGCACGACATGATGATGATGATATATAAAGCATTTAAAAATTATTCACATTTTTGTCATAATATTTATTTCAGTAGACCCTGTATTTTTAAAATGTTAGCTCTGCATCTTCATTAAAAATTTCTCATTATTTCTTTGTCTGAAGATTCGGAAAAAAACACAAAATTCCGTTCACCCGATCTCCGTAACCCAAATTTGGGTTAGGGGAATGGAATAGCCAGAATTTACCATTCACATGTAGATCTAATAGTTAAAAAATAAAGGGTCAACTGAAATGAATATTATTTCAGTTTTATTATTTTTTCTTTTATATGAAATTATTTGCTCTGTAATTTATTTTATTGTTTTTTACCTTGAGCTCTCTTTTGGATTTTGCATTATATGAATATTGTAAAAAGAAAATACGGAAATAGTATCGTTCCCAACATCGGCTGACTTTGCGTGGGATAGCATAAGCTTATATATATATATATATATATATATATATATATATATATATATATATATATATATATATTATACGTCGGTTTGTGGTGGTTGAGACAGAATGGCCCTGATAATGGCAAAAATAATAAGAGACAATGAAACATGTTGGAACAAAACAGTGAGACAGAACATGATCTGAGAAAAAACGGTGAGTTATAAAGAGATTATAATCGTAAAGAAACAGATTTATCGATGTTTTTAAAAGCAGTAAATATCAGGGAAAATATTGCATATATATTTGAGTGCAACATGGTTAATATGTGGTCTTATCTAATCAGTCTTTATTTTCCGAAGCTGCTAATACTTCAAAAACTATATCCTTCATAAAATTTCCTGATATGTAGTTTATGGCGCTGACACGGCAAATCGACAACCGGACTTTTCCTTGTACAGATCATAAAAAATATAAACGATAAAAGATGACATTTATTCTAAAAAGTTATTTATGGCTAATTATATCGATATAGATAAACGGACAATAAAAGTATTGAGAAATCAGAGTATAGAGAATCGCAACAATTCTGACATACGACGTAATTAATATTGAATTTCCAAAAGAACTTATCATATCTAGGATATATAATGTAATAAAAAAATTGGTTGTCATAGTTTGATGGAAACCGTATGACTTTGATAACAGATATGGTTGATGTTCCCAAACTGCTGTGATTGATTGATTAATTGATTTTAATAGCATGTCAAGCCATCTACGTTAATATTATGTCAATAGGTTAAGGAATCACCCCCCATAGAACTTTTGTATTTGCATATGAAGTTAAGTTGTCGTATAAGAGTAATTTACTACTTAGTTATTTGGTAACAGGTTTTAAACCATTCAATATACGAGGATCATTAAATAAGTTTCCAGACTTTTTTCATATGGGCACTTTTATTGATGGTACACACATGAAACTCTAGTCCCCTTCGAAGTAATCTCCTGCAGCTGCAATGCACTTGTACCGTTCCAACACCTTTTTAAAGCACACATGGAAGGCCACATGGAAGTCCTCTTGCGTGAGCGTGTCAATGACCTTCATCACAGCCTCTTTCATCTCCTCAATTGTCTCATAACGACAGCTTATGAGCTTAGAGAATAACCAAAAGTCACAGGGAGCAAGGTCTGGACTGTAGGGAGGGTGAGGAAATTTGAAATTCACCAGCTGTGACAATCAGGCTTTAGTAGGGTGTATTCCAATTGCTACTGTAGCTGTTCCTTTGAACCTAAAATCATAAAAATTGGTCTTTCAACTCACAAGATGTATAGCAATAACATACTGAATGTTCAAGAGTCTACAACAACTTTAAATGCCTGTACAAAAAAAAAACGTCTGGAAACTTTTTGAATACGCCACGTATATATATATATATATATATATATATGTATAGTTGTGATACAACGAAACAGTCTCTCTATGGATGACAATATATGCTCTCCCTCCGGGGCAGAGTTCAGCACTTTGTTGAAGGAATTAACGGTTGCCATTCGGGTAATTCTCAGGTCTTTTAACGAATTGAATACTTCGGTATCCGATAGCGCGAAATGTAAACAAACGAAAGTTAATACATATTCGTTAATTCCCGAGCTGACGTAAACTTAGGCGGCTTTCGATCTCTGCTTTGAGCGTCGTGCGTTTCTAGCTAAACAGAAGATTTATGATAACAATATATATATATATATATATATATATATATAATCTGTAGGGTTGAGCTTTCTAGCGAATGAAGTAATTGTGTTGCCATTAGCGTATATGCAATTGTGTTGCCATTAGCATATATTTCAGGGTTTTTTCAATATAGCACGCAGCATTTTTGTGCTGCTCTAACCTAATTTTGTGTCTCTGTATTTTACTAGTATAGAAGTTACTTATCGAGTAACAGAAACTCGACAAAAAGTGAGTGGATAGAAAACGCTCCTTTAGCCATTCTTATTTCCACCAAGTAGTTCTAACTCCATGCTTGTTATGGAGTCATCGGGAGAGAATGTGCACCGTTTCGGGGCCTTCCTCACGACGATTTTATTTGCACATCGCCACCCCCCACTCACTCTGATTTTTCCAAAGAGTTTTTGCAATTTCAGGTCGGATATGAATGAGAAGCTGAGTAATATAAAACTTTACAGCAACAACAGTTAGAGAAATACTTCTGTAGCACATCCTGATTCTATGGTTACCTTTCATTTGGAAGGAAAAGACGCAATCTTTGTCCATTTCCCTTTTTAGTTTTATTTAAAGACAGCGTTGAATAATCGAAATGTTGTCAAAATTTCTTTCCCATAATTTTCCTGTCTTTTATTTCATCAAGGCCTATAGTTTTTGTCTTTCATATTTTTTTCCATGCTGCATCAAGTTCTTTCCCTGTAAACTCCTAGTTTGATGTATATTTGGCAATTAATAAAATTTTGGATAAATTTTTCAGTGATTTCATCAGGGCCCCCCAGCAGATCATGTTATTCTTGTATACGCTTTCTTCTTAGCTGGCAAATTTTAGTTTTTCCCAGAAGATAACACTAAAAAAAAAAAAAAGAAACCAACAAATTTCAAAGCGCATAAACGACACATAAGAAAAAAAAAACCCAATTAGAATCCATTCAAAGCCAAAACGATAACATTAGAAAGAGAAATTCGATAGATGATTGATAATCACAAATAGCATGGTAAATACTATATATATATATATATATATATTGACACTCCTTAACACCCAAAAATACACACACATATATGTGTATTTATAAAGATGGACAAGAAAAACACTCGATTACATTCATTGGCAAAGCAGTATTATTAACATTACACATAATTCTAATCTCATTTTCTTTGGTTTATATGATGACTAGTATTGTCATATTTTCTATGAAATCCGAATAGAAAGCATGAAACCCCTTCCTTATGAAATAAACCTGAAAAGTTAATATTATCATTATATTTAGTTGGTCCGGAGACTTGGGTTCAATCCCAGGTCGCGTCATACCAAATACTTTTAAAATGGTACTTGATACCTCCTTGTTTAACACTCAGCGATATAAGGTGAAGATCAAGGGTAAAGTGGAGCAATCAAGGGAAAGGAGAAGCGCCCTCCCCTACATCTCGATATACATGCTATTGAAAAGGGAACCTTCTGGTCGCCCTCGACTACGGTTGGCAACTATATATATATATATATATATACTATTTCGGACAGTTAATAACAAAATAACCAGTCAGTCAGAGTTTCTTGTACCATGCAAATATGCTAATATAATGACAAGAAATAGCAGGAAATTTCATTCATTCATTCACGATTACTTTCTGAAAATTTCGTTGTGAAATAATTATCGTAAATAGTTTAATAATAAGAGGATTTAATTAGAAAATAGGTAAGAGCTCTAATTATGAAACCCATTTAAATGAGTTTGGTGCAACTCTTAAGTAAGAAGGTTGAAACAATTTTCCCTGTAAGAGAATGCAGTGTCCTTGTGAATAAACATGTCTCATTGTTCATGATTGAACAAGTAAAACTTTGACCTTTAACACCCCGGCGAGTTTCAGTTAATGAAACGGAGAAAATTAGTTTGAGCAACAAACAGATCAAACAGATTTTCTTAAAGAGCGCCTGTCAATCGACAATTGATAGCACATTCATCAAGAATATCAGCTCCCTTGAAGTGTGCACTTCAATGTTTACCCAACTAATATGCCCTTGTGCCAGAATTATAAATTGTTCGAAATGAGAATAGACGAAGAACAATTTTAGAAATCTTGGCTTGCTGATTAAATTCTCTTTGTGAGCTTCAAATTGAAAATACGACCTATGAATACGACCTTGTGGCAGTTTTATATATATATATATATATATATATATATATATATATATATATATATATATATATGTATATATATGATTAATTTATGAGTACAGCAAAATTTATACAATACAATGAGTAGAGACTCCATTGGTGATTATAGTAGGGGAACTAAGTAAAACTATAAAACATCGAAGGGCCCTTTTAAGTCCGATACATTTCAAGTTAAGAATACCGGAAAATTTGAATAAAAACGGGGTATATATCTATAATATATAAGCTGAATAGCCAGATAGACGGGGTGGGGTTTAAGTAACCCCTGTATCCAAAGGTTCCCCAAATATATCAAGTGCATGACTGTTTAACTGCCTGCACAGAGATGCAGGGGTTACTTAAATTTTTCCCCCTCTATCTAGCCATTCTACGTATATATTATAGATATATACCCTGTTTTTTTTTTTTTTTTTAATTTTCCGGTGTCCTTAACTTGAAAAGTACCGGACGAAAAGGGCCCTTCGTTGTTTTATAGTTTTACTTAGTTCCCCTACTATAATCATCAATGGAGTCTCTACTTATTGTATTATATATATATATATATATATATATATATATATATATATATATATATATATATATATATATATATATGGTAAAAAAATGTAAACAAAGGCTGCTGCTGATGTTGCTAAAATAGATACCTTAAAATTCCGGGGTCCGCTTGGTGGCCGAGAGGTCTGAAACTTGGTCTAACGTAAAGTTGGACGGGTTTCGATCCCGGCTTCGAGCGGCTTCTAGCCACACTGAAGAGTTCTGATAGGACGAAACAGTCTGTCTGTGGATGACAATATATATATATATATATATATATATATATATATATATATATATATATTGTCACGATGTAATGCTTAAAAATCTTTATAGTGCTGTATACAGAATAACGCAGAGCAATATCACAATATTCTTCAAGTATAAAATAAGAAAATAATAAAAACATGATAAAATCTCAACACCTTCGAGTTTCAACCGATCGATCCTCTGGTGAGCTAGTATTTTGTAGGTATGACATCTGATAGAGTCAACTTAATGTATATCTATTCAAATACCCGCTTACCAGAAGATAGATTACGAGAAATTTCCAGATATATTGTCACCTGCCTCCCATCACGAAAACTATCCAAGTTAGACGAACCAGACATGCAGGACACTGCTGGAGAAGCAGGGACGAGCTCATAAATGATATACTCTTATGGACCCCCACATATGCCCGTTCAAAAGCAGGACAAACAGCTCGAATATACATACAGCAGCTCTGTGATGATACGTGATGTAGCCCTGAAGACCTGCCAGAGGCGATGAACGATAGGGAGAAGTGGCTAGAGAGGATCAGGGATATCCGTGCTAGCGGCACGACATGATAATGATGATGATAATGATATATATATATATATATATATATATATATATATGTGTGTGTGTGTGTGTGTGTGTGTGTGTGTGTGAAAGAATAAATCAGTTTTAAAAAATCTGACATGTTTTGGTAGTCTAGTGTCTTCAGATAAAAATAACAATTAAAAGAATGAATACTTGATTCGAATAATCATTTTGGCAAGGACTTGTTTTTCTTTCATACGACCTTATCCCACTGTGTTATACGGTCGGATTTAAATATATCCAAATACCATTCAATAATTAACGAATTCTTTAAAAAAAAATAGAATGAATTTCATTTTCAGAATTATTTTCAATTGATGTAAACTCTGCATTTTCTAATGTTTTATTACAAAAATATTTTAATCTTATAAACATATTTATTTTGAGGCTATACAAAATGGCACTAACTGAAAAAGAGTGCTACAGGCTTAAACAAAGCTCTTGTCAGACATAGAAAACCCTGTCACTACTGATTTTCTTGAAAATGGTGGAACTTCAAAAGATGCTACCTATTGCCCATATCTTGGACAAAATTCTCCTAATTTTTTCAATGACCCGCGTATATATACAGACGAAATATCAACTGATTGCCATACTAAAAAATTGCTATTTTTGGTATAAAAGATAGGCTCCAAAAACTAACCCTTGTATATGTTTTATTGCATTTATTGACTAAACAGAGTTTAGACGCTTGCTTTAAAATTTCTTTGAGATACTTCGCAGACGACAATTTTTGTTTTGTTGCCAAAAATTTGAAGCATCAAAACCCAAAACAATTTAAATATTTTCCATCCTAAATTGTTAAAAATACATTTTTAATCGATTAGTATGATAGTTAATTCATCAACTTATTAAAAATCTAATTTCGAACCGATTTCATTCTTATATATGGCAAAGAAATACAATTTTTTTCGCTAGGAATGAAATTGTTCTATGAGAATTAAACTTTCAGTCACTTTTTTATAAGTAAAAATTTCACATTCTTTTCTTTCAAGAATGCATTTATTTTCAACGAGGTTAAATAACCTTTAAATGAAAGAATCGGTCATTGTTTACATTGATTTATTAATACATTTACCACATCCTAAGTTTGCATTTAAGAATTTCAGTTGCAGTCGCAAACATTTTTATGGCATAAATATATTTTCTCACAAGATAATTAAACATTCATACAATTATCATTTACACGCATAAAAATATCCATTTTAGATCAATCTAAAAACAAGTGAATTTATATACATACATACATACATACATATATATATATATAAATTCACTTTTTTATGTTGACCATTATGGATATTTAGATTTTAAAAATGTGTCTGGTTTATTCTCTTTGTTTAATGGCATATCAAACTTCGTGGGATATTTAATGCCAAAGCCATCTTTGCAAACAAACAGTTGTCATACTACCTCACCTATTGCTGGCGGTAAATAAGGGTTTTCCTACTTTTGCAATTTTTTTTTAATCCGCGAGTAAACTTAATAGTGCAACTAGAGCTTGAACAAGATTACTACGATGTCAAAATCCATTGTGCTATCTACTACGCCATGTGGAAAGAGAATAATTTTGAATAGTCTTGTTGGTAGTTTGGTTTGGTTCATTTGTTTAATGGCATGTCAACCTTTGTAGGTTATTTAATGCCAAAGCTATTCTCCTAGAAGGACAGTAGTGCTACTATTTAAACCATAGCTGGGAGGATAAGTGTGTCCATCCTTTCACAAGAGTATTTGCCCGAAAGTGAACGTAATTGCGCGACTGGAGTACGAACTCGCTTACTACGATTCCGCAGTCCATCGCTTTAACCATTACACCAGGAGGACGCATCTCTTGTTGGAAGTAACGAGTCCATAAGCTTTATTGATTAAAAGTTTCACTTGAGAGGTAATGGCCTTGACAAAAAAGAAGTAAAAGACTAACCTTATTCTCACGGGATCTTAAGTTTGGTGGTGTAAGAATCTTATAAAAGGGGGTGTCCTCGTGGTGTAATGGTTAAAGCGATGGACTGCGGAATCGTAGTCAGCGATTTCGTACTCCAGTCGCGCAATTACGTTCACTTTCGGTCACATACTCTTGGGAAAGGTATGAACCCCCTTATCCTCCCAGCCCTCGGTTAAATAGTACCACTATTGTTCTTCTTGGATAATAGATTTGGCATTAAATAACCTATAAAGGTTGATATGCTATGAAACAAAAACAAAACAAAAAAAACAAGCCAAACTAAATCTTATAAAACAAAATCAAATTGAAATTCGTGCTAGAGAAATAAACAATTTGACCCAATCGTCTTAATCCCTCTGGTCTCTAGATTTTACTAATGCAGCCCTGGCAGTTGTTACTGAAGAAGGGAAAATGAGTAAAGATATCGATTTATTGATTTTGTATCTCAAGACTATTCGATTCGACCCATCCGATTAAATCGGACCGTTCGATCACTCTCTCTCGATCAATCCGAACAATAAAAGGGTGCGCGATATTGTTTATTTCGACAATGCACCCACGCCCCAGATGCCACAAGTTCAGTGGTAATTTCACTGAGTTAAAGGTCGATATAAAACTTGGCTTATTTGATAAATTCACCTCGGCTCTGAACAAGTGATTATTGTCAATGGCTTTCTCAACTTGGTAGTCAGGATTTTTTTCCGATTTACGACTGGTATTAAAACAAAGATTGAAAATAATTAATGTTATAAAATAGGTATTTACCGAACCCTTTCGGGATGGACCGGAAGTGGCATGAGTTAATTTTTTAAGAAGATTGAAACTAGTTTTAAGTTTTCCTTCAAGAATGTTTGCCTAACTTAGGCTAAAATAATGCAGTCTCTCCAACTATTTATGCATAGCCGGGAGAGAAGAGATGGATTCAGTCTTTTAAAAGGGCATTAGACCGAAGAGTGCTGTCTATTTCTATTGACGATATCCGTTTCTCAAAAAGCGGGCCTTCCAAAAAATCAATGTTATAATAAAATGTTTAACAAGTTAATTTCTCTGTCCAGATCTAACATTGTTTTTATTTGTTTCTAAGATAGTTTCATTTTTTTCTATTCGTAAATCATCATCATGTCGTGCCACTAGCACGGATATCCCAAACCCTCTCTCGCCACTTTTCCCTATCGTTCATCGCCTCTGGCAGGTCTTCAGAGCTGAACCCCGTATCCTCACATAGCTGCTGAATGCATGTTCGTGCTGGTCTTCCCGCCTCTGCCCGGCCATATGTGGGGGTCCATAAAAACCAAAATTTGGAATAGCATTTTCCATGTTCTCTGTACGTTCTTATTTGACGATACACGCTCTTCTCACTTAGAGTTTACTTTATCAAGCATTGTGTTTGACTAAGACTAATGAAGAAAATATTGTGTATATTTGTTTTCAACCAGCGATAAATACTTTAATAATTTACAATGTGTGGCACCTTGGTGGAATATAAATGATATAGTATAAAACAAACTCATTAGCAATAGTTACAACTGGGTAAATTTGGGCATACCAATAGTTTACTATACAGTAGTAACTGTTAGAATTGTCACTTGAAGATATAATTGTTTACTAAAGAACATAATTATAAGTTACTTGAAAGTATATGTCTGCAAATAAATGATTATTCTTAAATTGAAATAATTACTAAAAGCCATATAATCATAAGAATTAGATAGGAATCACAATCCTCATTATCATGTCGTGCCGCTAGCATGGATTTCCCTGACTCTCTCTCACCATTCGTTTCTATCATCCATCACTTCCAGCAGGTCTGCTAGACTACATTCTATATCCGTACAGAACTGTTGTAGATAATTTCTTTCTTGTCGCCCAACACTTGCTCATCCGTGTGAAGGGTTCCTAGGAATACATCGCTTATGGGTTCGTACTTACTCCTCCTGTAGTGTCCCGCATGTCATGACGGTTTTTGAGATTAGTGGTAGGTGGCCTTACATCTGCTGTTTTGTAGGATATAGCTCGTAGCATTCATGTGCAATTCCTATCAACCTTTGAAAGCATGCAATTGAGTGCGAATCATTTATATAATATATAAATAAGAAATTAATGATATGCAACTGTTCGAAAAATCACTTAAAAACAATACAAGGGATTATTAAATTAAAATAATTACTTTATTTAGTTATTAGTATGAAATAAGAATGTTTAAACCATAAAATTGTGTGTAAATTATTTCAATTACAAATGAATACTTGACATTATGTAACTGTGCAAAACACTCTTATAGAACAACTACACAAATGATTTTCATTAACAAGAAATAATCACTTGAAACTCTCTGAGTAAGTATAAATTAATATAAGATAGAAATATTTGAAATCCAACGATTATGAGAAAATTCTTTATTTTAGATGAGAATCCTTCAAATATTATACTTTAAGAAGTGGGTGTCCTCGTGGTGTTGTGGTTAAAGCGCTGGACTGCGTAATCGTAGTAAGCGAGTTCGTACTCCAGTTGTGTAATTACGTTCACTTTCGGGCAAATACCCTTGGGAAAGTTATGGAACCCCTTCTCCTCCAAACTATGGGTTAAATAATACCACTGCTGTTCTTCTAGGAGAATGGCTTTGACATTAAATAACCTACAAAGGTTGATATGCCATTAAACAAAGAAACCATACATTAAGAAGGATTACACTGGCTAATGCTGTTGGAGTTAAAGAAAGTTTTGTTATTCCCGTCTCTTTAATGAGTTTGATCTCTTGCTATTTGGTCAGTTCTATCTTCCCCTTCCTTCTCTCTTTTCTTCCTCGTTCTTTCCTCTCTTCCTTGATTTTTCTTCTTATTCTATTCTTAACATCCTCCCATTATCCCTCTTTCCATTCTGTCAATAATTTCCATTTCTTTTCTTCTTTCAGTTCCCCTCCTTTCCTTACATCCTCCCACTTGCCACCCTTTAATTCATTCTTTCCTTTCTCCTCTCATTTTTCTTCTTCCTTTCCTTCCTAATGTATATCAAGTTACATTTTAGAATCTTTAGAATAAAAAATGTTCAGTTTCTAAAGTATATTTTACTAACGCGTCTCTGTCGTTACCAATTCTGAAACCTCAGATATGTTCATGAATATGTTTTTTGATCGATCTTGAAGTATCGCAGATATAGTATTTGGTTTGGTCTTGTTTTGTTTTGTTTCATTGTTAAATGACATATCAACATCCATCATATAGTTTTTTTCAAAAGCCATATATCAGATCGAATTTACGCAAGATTCTGATTTGATATGCTTTTTGTTTTTCTGATTAATTCTGTTTCCAATAGTTTTAGAAGAATTTGTTATTGTCCAGATACCAAAGTTGTTTAGATTTTTCTCCATGACGTGCTTAGTTGGCTTATTGGGTAAAATAATTGATCTATCTTATGGATTATCATTGGAAAAATTGTTACTGGATATGTTCAGAGAATTTTTTCTTTAGGGAATATTAAGAGCTTTCGTTTTACCGTGTTATATGAAAGATTTGGCTTGTCAAAGTTTTACGAATGAATTTTTTATATAATCAAGTTCATCATGGGAAAAATTGGGGTTACAAATACCAAAACAAAAACCTATGAATATTGTATTTTTTTAAAATCTAGGTATGATTTCTTTAAGTACATTTATGATAAAAATATATACAGCTCTGACAACTGGGGCAGTGGAATACGCCGACTGTATCTCTGCAGAGAGGTAAGCCCCCCCACCCAACAAATGTACAGGATATGGCATTGAACAATCTGATAGTGAAGATCAATTAATGCAGGGGCTTTGGGGAATGCGTAGTACCGCTTTATTGTCGTCGTTCTCAGTTCCAGTCTGGAACGGATAGGTAGCCCCTGATAGGGTCTTATATATGGGTCAAATAGAACTGTTTGACATTCAAACTGATTCAAAACAAATGAATTATAATAAATTGAATTGTTAGAAATAGTACTGCTTAATCATTTAATTCTGAGTAAACAAATGACTGATGTTTAATTAAATTGTTTGTTATATATAGCATTACTTGGAAGCATTGAAGTTCATTGAGTTATACGAATTTGAACAGTTAGAAATAGAACTGTTTGATCATTTAACTGTGGGTATGTACAGAATGTATTTACAAATGATATACTCAATATATACGTAAAATCAAGATATGATATTCAATAACCAACAATGGTTAATATGCCATAAGACCAAACCAAAAAAGCTATTAATTCTGATCTTAGTATTTTTATGAATTTGAATTAAAAAAATTAAGATTATTGATGAAATAAAAATATATGAAGAACTATGTCACACATCCCCGAGGGTGTGTGGCTAAAATTTATAAATTTTCAACTCATAGGTAACTGTAATACTGGGGGTAAATACCTGTTGCTGAAGTAATTTATACCCAAAATAAAATTCACCCCGACGTAACTAATGTGACGAGGAAATACGATCACATACATTTGCCGAGTTATGGGGAAAGGAGGTGCGACACGCTGTCCGTTAGCTGACTATAATGGTAACCCTCCCATAAAAGCACTAGGTGACATGGTCATTAGAGAATCCCACTCTCTATTAGCCATGTATGCGTCAGCGGAGAGAGGCCGACAGCGACCATGATTGGTGCGGAGGAATAAACCGCAAAAAAAAAAAAAACAACATATGGTCATTTTTTAAACTACGGAAACTAACTATTTGCCGTTTATACGTCGGAGAGTGAAGACACATAATTTGGGATACGGAATAAACCCAAATTCCAAAATAATGCCGCGCAGGTAAAACTGAGAGAAAACAAAAAGCTTCTTCTTTTAATGAATTCGCTTTCTGAGGTATGGTGAGTCTCGTTAAACGAATACCCATAGAAAAGACTTGTCCACGAGGAAAGAGATAATAATTAATATTGGTCTTATTTGAGATGGGACGTACATCTCTCTATCAGCGTGTCATTGAGGCCCAATAACGAGAGAAAAAAAGGAGAAAAGGAAAGACTACAAAATCTCAAGTAAATGAACATATAATTGAAGTATTTTCAAATTTATCTTGCTATATTCATGCTGATGTGAATAAAATACAAATTACGAGAGGAAGGAATAGCTCTCATAAGATAGTGAAGAAAAGAAGAGGAAATATTCCCCTAATGATAGACTTGAGATTTGGAGTACTAAACTATGTACTTGAAAGAGAACTGTTTTGATTTTTCAAATGTGTACTTATGCTGAACTGAATTGTTTGAAATGGAACTCTTTTTGATATTGAAACTGTACTTACGCTTAAATGAATTGTTTGAATTAGAACTGTTTTACTAAACTGAATTGATTGACATATAAATGCTTTTGAAAATTAAATCGTGAACTCATGCTTAACAGAATTGTTTGAAATAGAACTGTTTTACTAAACTGAATTGATTGAAATATAAATGCTTTTGAAAATTAAATCGTGAACTCATGCTAAACAGAATTGTTTGAAATAGAACTATTTTACTAAACTGAATTGATTGAAATAGAACTGTTTATTTGTGTAAAAATGTAAAAGTAAGTAAAGTTGGCGTTCTTTTCAATAGCTACTACACCAAGGTTTTGGGGAAAGTGCTACTTCTTTCCCTGGATTGCTCCACTTTAACCTTGATACTTACCTTATATTGCCGAGTGTTAAGCAAGGAGATATCAGGTACCATTTTTGAATTCTTTGGTATGACATGACCTTGGATTGAACCCAGAACTCCTGGACCATTGGCGAACACGCTAGACCAATGCGTATTTAGGCATTAAATAACCTACAAAGTTTGACATGCCATAAAAGCCAAACAACCAAACAAACAACCAACGAAATATAGTGTGCCTCACGTTCAGAGATATGTGGGGTGGACAAACTAAAGTATTAGAAACGTAATTCTCCCTGATTTAATCTCTGTTAATTTTCAGCACACCAGATATCTTTTTATTACGCAGGCTTACCTTTGCTGAAATAATAATTGCTTGAGTTTGTTTGATTCCATAAAATCTAATTATATCAATGAGTAAACAGGTACGAGTTGCCTTCAATAAGTTTCCAGAATTTTTTGTACAGGCATTTAAAGTTTTTGTAGACTCTTGAGAATTCAGTATATTATTGCTATACATCTTATGAGATGACAGACCAATTTTTTTGATTTCAGGTTTAAATGAACAGCTACAGCAGCAACTGGAATACACCCTGCTAAATCCTGATTGTCACAGCTAGTGAATTTCAAAAATGCAATCTGGACTTGAGGACACTTTAGAAGAACGATATGCAATAAAATTGTGTTTTAAACTTGGAAAAAATGCCACAGAAACATATGGAGTGCGTCAGACTGCTTTTGGAGCATCTTGCATTAATCAAGCATCAGTTTTTGAGTGGCATAAGAGAATCAATGAAGGACGGGAGTCTGTGAGGGATGATAAGTGGCGTGGGAGGAGTAAGGATGTCGATACACCACAGTTAATAGACCAAAGGGTTAGGATCAGGGTTACTATGTTGAAGTTTTAAGGGAGTTCAGGAAGAGATTCCTATGGAAGATGCCAGCACTCTTCAAATAGAGTCAGTGGCATTTTCACCAGTCCATAACTCCATCCTTGTCACAGACTATTTGACCAAGATGGGCATCCAGACATGTTCTCACTCTCCCTATAGACCAGACCTTGCTCCCTGTGACTTTGGTTTATTCCCTAAGTTCAGAGGCTGTCGTTTTGAAACAATTGAGGAGATGAAAGAGGCTGTGACGAAGGTCATTGACACGCTCACACAAAAGGACTTCCCTGGATCCTTCCCGAAGTTGTTGGAACGGTAAAAAAAGTGCATTGCATCCGGAGGAGATTACTTCAAAGGGTACTAGTGTTTCGTGTGATTACTATCAATAAAAGTGCCCATACGAAAAAAGTCTGGAAACTTATTTAATGGTCCCTGTTCATATAACATTTTCACGTGTTATATTACTCATAGGTGCTACGTTGGAATTACATTTAACGCAGTCATTTATACGAGAGATATTCAGTTTATAAATGCTGTGCATTTAATCGAAATTCACAAATCAAAATTTATCTATTTTTTTTCAAGATAGAGTCGAGTTTGCATTATTGTATAGTTCCACCAAATGAACTTTAAGGAAACACCTAGGAAAGAAAGCATGACGGAGACAACGTAAGACAGAGACAATAGCGCCCGGTTTTCAATAAACTCTGGAAGTAGCATCCTGCAAAACAGTTGCTGTGTTGTCGCTTATCTCCCACCTTGCAAACCATCCTATTAAGACGTGGTGTAGTCGTTATTGTCGTAGGAAATGGACACGGCGACACGAGTTCAAATCCTGGACGAGACTGATTGCATTTCACAAAGCACTAATACCCTTGGGGAAGGTATGAATCCAAATATTCTCCCTCCAGCTATGGGTAAATAGTAGGACAGACTGGGTTCTTCAGCCTTGGTTAGGCAACTAGTCTAGAAGGAAAACTCTGAATTCAAACCTGTTAAACTCCACTTAAAAATTAACCTTGTGCCTTATCCTGCCCGAGCGGAGGGGTTGGTAAATAGTATTAAGACGAACAAACCATGCTAGGCAATGCCAGTGAAGTAAGTACGAACTCATAAGTGACTTTCCCCTACGGACTCATACTAATGGACACGCCATTGTTGGTCAACAAGCACAAACATAAAGTCATCTCCATTTTGCGCACACTAGATACCGTCTATAGGACAATATTAGATGAAGGGCTGATACGGAGAGATGGCAAGATAAAGTGAAAGGAACCTCTGCTCACCAAATTCTTGATAATGTTGTTAATGATTTAAACTTTCATTATTCTGTTGTTCACGAGTGTGATGACTTTATTAATCAATCAGTCATTATATATATATATATATATATTCTTTAATCCAGTAAATCCAGAGTAGGGAACAATTCCATTAGGGAAATTAAATTATTCAATATATATATATATATATATATATACGTCAAGACAAAAATATAAGACCATCCTCAAAAATAAAGAAAATATGTTGTTTACAATTTTCAAATCATAAAAATCAAATATATGACAGATAAGGTAAAGAGACATCTAAATTTGAAATAAGAATAAATCTCAATTCATTTTTATATGTATATTAGCATTTATGCTAAATTTTAAAATATATTTTTGATATAAATATAAAATCACTAATAAAAGCTAAAGAAAAAAGATTTAATCTAATTTAATTTTTTATATATAGTTTATGCAATATAAAAGATATTAAAACTGTAATTCTTAAGATAGTAAAGACATAAATGGCTAAAGGAATTAGTTTATCTGAATTTGAGAAAGGCGATATTACAGCTCTGAATTGATTCGGAAAAAAACAGAGAGAAATTTAGAAGGCTTTTGGGCGCAGTAAAGCCGTTATCTACAATTACTTGAAAAGTCCAAAAAAGTTTGGAACAGAAAACCGAGTGGTAGGCTAGAAAAAATTATCACCACAATTCAAGAGAAGAACTGTTCGCGAAGTAAAAAAGAAAATTTCGTCAATATCAAAAATATTGAAATATCAGGTGAATGCTTCTTGACGTACGAGAACAAATGGAAGACATTTAAACAACGAAAACATTAAGGATTGGAAATGAATTCATCGTTCAAAGTTTACAATGTAGAACAAAGGGAAACAAATGGAAAATTCTCGTCAATATCAAACCATAAGTGCTAAAGAATGGTGGAAAGTTATTTTCTTGGGCGAAAAGAAATTCAATTTAGACGGTCCAGATGGCTTTCAGAAGTACTTGTACACAAAAATTTTCCAGAAGGGGATCACTAAAAAAAAACACAGCAAAGAGGGATTCTAATGATCTGGGGTGCATTCTAATCTTAGGGAAAACTTAGACAACAATTTGTCAGTAGTTGACAAAAAACAACAGATTATGTGAAAATGCTAAAAGATATATCTCTCGCACATGAAGGGAGTCGTCTATGTGGAGAAGAATGGATTTTTCAGCAAGATAATGCTGCAATCCACAATGCATCAATAACAAAGAAGTACTTGCTTGAATAAAAAATAAGACTTCTTGACCACCCGGCGTGCTCTCAAATAGAAAATTTGGGGGATCGATTGTTGAAAAAGTTTATAAAGGAGGTTGACAGTACTCAGCAATTTTTGAACTAAAAAAACGCAATCTTAGACACATGGGAAAAATAGCTTCGGCTCAACTTAACAAACTAGTTGAGTTACCTTTATATTCTATAGTTCTTTTCATTAGTCTTATATTTATGTAAAAAACAAAATCTTAAAATTAAGCATAAATGCTAACATACAATTAGAAAAATAAATGAGAATTTCTTCATATTTTGAATTGAATTGTCTTTGTGCCTTATCTTTCATATAGCTGATTTTCTCAATTCAAAAATTCTAAACAATATATTTTTTTATTATCGAGGGTGATCTTATATTTTTCCATATATATATATATATATATATTAATCTTTATATCTAATCTCTAACTCTCTTGGTGGGAAAAAACCCAGATTGTACAATTTGCATATTCTGCAAACTGATACCTAGGGAAAAATTCAGTATAAAAAGAAAAGTAAAAAAAACAGACGTTCTAATTGAAAATAATCACGTAGCCCGTATGTCTAGTTAAAAGAAAAAACAACGACAGAATTTACCAAAGCTAAAACGTAATAAAGTGCTCAATACATGAGATAGAGCTAATATTATGAAAATTATTCCTACATGGCCAACAGGTTGTCTACTTAGGTTTCACCAAAGAGATTTTCTGGCCAAGTGGATTAGGTTAAAATACATTTTATTGGTTAAAAAAGAGCCGCTTGATGAAATCTAGGTAGACTTGCTCTAGGCCACGTAGGAATTATTTTCATTATATATATATATATATATATATATATATATATATATATATAAAATTAACTCAAATCGCGAGTCGGAAATCTTCTACTAAAGTTTCAATTTATCAGATCATCAGGAAGCCTAACTCCAACTCTTTGAGTTAGGCTTCCTGATGATCCGATAAGGTTAGACTTTAGTAGAAGAATTCCGACTCGCGATTTAAGTTAATTTTATAATTGGCTCCACTTGTGTTGAGCACTTTTGTAATTGTAGCATTGCAGGATTCACGGAAGGTTTTAGTTTTCTTTTGACCAACTGACTGCGTATCCCTTGATTTTTTTCAAGGGGTCGGACGAGGTTGGCCTTTTCTTTCTTTTTGACCTATAATTTTTTCCTTTTCCCCCCCGGGCGGTGATTCGAGATATTTTTATCTCTTGTTCCTGGCGGGTTTTTTTTTTCGTTTTTTTTCCTGGTACCGTGAATGCTGGTAGATATTAGATTAGTATATATATATATATATTATTATAATTATTTGAAGAAAAAACAATCTTCAGTCACATTACGATAATAAATCTATTTCCATCCTTTTAAGAGCATTGATATGAATCAGACTCAAAAACAAATTTATCAGATCCAATAGGAAAATAAAATTTTATAGTCGTATTGGATCTGATGAAGTCGTGTTAAAGTTATTTTAGAGTGTTTGATTCATATGAATGCTCTTAACAGGATGGAACTAAATTATCCTAATGTGACCAATTCTTTTTCATTTTCTTGAAATAATATAATTTAGTCTGTGAATTTATCTATATTGAGCGCTTCACCAGGAATATTTAAACATTCGAAATTTTAATTTATTTGTCCTGACGTAATTGTTCCCTACTCCGGATTCACTGGATTGTACGATGCATATATATATTATCAGACTTTACATTGCCCAATCAGCTGGGTCAGTTGAATACACCGACTGCTTCTCTGCAGAGGGGTAAGACACCCCAAACATGTCCTTGGTATGACACTAAAAAAATTAATGGAGAGGTCTCAGTGATGCTGGATCTTTGGGAAATACAGAGTACCCCTTCATTGCCATAGCTCTCATATCCACTCTGGCCAGCAGGTGTAGCACCTGATAGGGTTCTATCGATGGATTAAATAGAACCAAACTGCGTACTTATGCTAAACTGAATTGTTTGAATTAGAATTGCTTGACTAAACCGAATAGCTTGAAATTGACATGATTTTGATAATTAAACTGTATCCCTGCTAAACTGAAAGTGTCTGAAATAGAACTGCTTATTCGTATAAAAATGGATTTGGCATTAAGTAACTTACAAGAGTTAATATGACATAAAACCAAATTAACCATCTAAGAGACTATATATATATATATATATATATATATATATGATGTTTGCAATTATAAATACCTAGATATTGTGTGCATCATGTTCGGTGATAATGTATAAGGAAACTGAAATATTTGAAACAACTTTTTCTGAAGCTTTTATTTCATAGGTCAGTAAGCAAACTGTTACAAAATTAATTATCAGCCTTTATACATACGTAGACTGTTTTAACTACACACACATTTTTAAAGATAATGTAAAATAATCTTTGTGACGAACTAAAATTGTATTGTTTAACTATTTTCAAATATTTTTATAACATATTTGTATTCGAGTTTTAATAGACATTGGACACCAGCTGCCACCAAATGATTATATCTAAAACAACGAAAAGAAGGCGTTGTAGTACATGACAGAAATGTCATACATTTAAAAAAAAAAAGTACATATTGTATGATACTCCGAGTACAAGATAAATATGAGAAGAAATCCGGTTTTCCTTACGAACAAAATTTCTATTCAGTTGAATAATTTATCTATTTTATTCATTTTATTTTCTGCCGCCGTCAATGAGAGAGGGAGTCCCCGTGCTGGAGTGTCTAAAGTGCTGAACTGTGAAAGCGTAGTAAACGAGTTCAAATTCAGCTCGCTATTTAAGGGTCACTATAAGATTAATACCCTTGGGAAAAATATGAACCCCTTATTCCCCGCAGCTATGTGTTAAATAATACCACTACCCTTATTCTTCGATGATAACCTTGGTACTTAATAACCAACAAAATTTGATATGCACTGTAATTTTATTTGTATGTACTAATTAAACTGTGGAATTTTCAATAGTTTAAATTGTATTAAAAAGACAAAATCAGTACTAAAAACGTAAGGTGCTTAGTGAATACCACGATACTATAGGAGCATAATGAGAAGACAAAGTTTTCCATGAATGGTGCAACATAGATAGAGTAAGACATGAACATCCAAAACAAAGATACAAGGATCATTAAATATGTTTCCAGACATTTTTGGTATAGGAACGTTTACTGATAGTACACACATGAAACTCTAGTCCCCTTCGAAGTAATCTCCTCCGGCTGTAATGCACGTGCTGTACCATTCCAACAACTTCTGGAAGGCCCCATGGAAGTCCTCTTGTATGAACCTACCAATGACCTTCGTCACAGCCTCTTTCATCTCCTCAATTGTCTCATAACGACAGTCTCTGAGCTTAGGGAATAACCAAATGTTACAGGAAGCAAGTTCTGGACTATAGGGAGGCTGAGGAACTGTCTTGATACCTATCTTAGTCAAATAGTCTGTGACAAGGATGGAGTTGTGGACTGGTGCATTGTCCTGCTGAAAATTCTACTGATCTGATTCCCTAGGAATCTCTTCCTGAACTCCCTTAAAACCTCAACATAGTAACCCTAACCCTAACGATTTGACCAATCACCTCTGGTGTATTGACTTCTTCACTCCTCCCGCACCTCTCAAGATCTCTCACAGACTCCCTGCCTTCCTTGAATCTTTTATGCCACTCAAAAACTGATGCTCAATCCATGCAAGATGCTCCAAAAGCAGACTGAAGCATTCCATATGTTTCTGTGGCATCATTTTTTCCAACTTTAAAAAAAGAATTTTATTGCATATCGTTCTTCTAAAGTGTCCTCACGTCCAGATTGGATTTTTGAAATTCACCAGCTGTGGCAATCATGATTTAGTAGGGTGTATTCCAAAATCTGCAGTAGCTATTCCTTTGAGCCTGAAATCATAAACATAGGTCAGTCATCTTATAAGATATATAGCCATAACGTACTGAGTTCTCAAGTGTCTACGACAATTTTAAAGGCCTGTACAAAAAAGTCTGGAAACTATTTGATTGTACCACGTACATACAAAAACCGGAACCTGTTTCTGATAATTGATTAACAAATCAGGAATGACAAAAAAAGCGTTGTCACTGTAAAAGTAATTAAGAGCCAATGAAATTTAGATTTAGACATAACCAGAGAACTCAAATTTTGATATATAAAGATGATAGGGGATCCCATTAAAGTTGCAAGATAAGGAAACCTCTGAGAAGGTTTAACAAACTGATTCAAGGAACTGGATTTCTGAAACCACCTACATAACACCTTTATTAAACACGGTGAGAGTGATAAAATATTGAATAGTCTTTGTTGCGTTTTGGGGTCACAAAGAAACTTTGGTAGACAAAGATACGAGATGAAGAGGGGATAACAAGTTCAAATAAAGAAAAAGTAAAAACTCATTGGCCGCAGAAAAATACCTCATTTTTAAATATCGGAGTTGCAATCTCTGAACCGGTAAAAAACCAGAAAGATGTGAAGGAGTATTCTCGAGTTGATAAAAGAAATATTCTGTTTGACAAATTTTAAGGTAGGTGTAGTTTTGCTCACCTGAAGGTTTTCCTTGTTGCTCTGTCTGTTAAAAACTGAGCGATCTCTTAAAAAAATTCTGCAAACTGTTTGTTGCAGTTACAGAAAGAGTTCTTGTGATTGATCTTTTATTAACATATTGACCTCCGACCCAGCCGAGCTGTCAAATAGGAAATGCGCCTGTGTAAATAACAGGTGCATCCGGTCGAAGATATCAAGGGATAACCTTGACTATGGACGGATTGAATTGAGTGCAGATGCGACGCTCACTGAAGCCGATGGACGACAAACAATTATATAACCCGGTGCTACAGGAAGTTCGAGTGAGGTTGGAGATCAGAATTTGAAACCAGTTGTGGCATTTCGAGCAGCAAGAACCAGATCCCTGCAGAGAACTGGGACCCCAGGCCCTCGGTTGAGCAGCCCAGTAGAACGAGAAAGAAGCGCTGCTATGGACAGAAGAGCTGGGGGTCAATATGTTGCAGTTTTCGTTCAATCTCCAACTCACCTATCACACAATAACCCTTTCGTAACCTTTCCGTAACTCTTTCGAATAAAGTGATCATAATTACCAACCCCTCAGCTCGGGCAGGATATGACACAAGGTCGATTTTTAAGCGGAGTTTAATAGTTTTGAATTCAGAGTTTTCCTTCTCCTAGACTAGTTGCCTCACCAAGGCTGAAGAACCTAGTCTGTCCTACTATTTACCCATAGCTGGAGGGATAATAATTGGATTCATACCTTTCCCAAGGGTATTAGTGCTATGTGAAATGCATTCAGTCTCATCCAGTATTTGAACTCGTGTCGCCGTGTCCAATTCCTATGACGATAACCATTCCACCACGGGCACCTCGAATAAAGTGATAGGCATATTTTTCTAAAGAACTGTGTCCGCTCGTCTTTATTGTGTTGACAATGTTTCCGTATGTATCGTGGTGGTAACTATGCAACATTTTGATGCCCGTCACACAAACAGGCACCAGGTTCACTGATTGTGAAGGACGGCCACTACATAACAGTTCGTTTTTACTTACTTTCAAACAATACAGTATTTCAGAAAAAAAACAACAACAACAAAAACTCAACTAAATAAAATAACACAAGTCAAAGAAAAAAAAAATTCAGGCATTTTTAGATTGGAACACATACCTTATTCAGATATGAAGTGTAAATATAATTATCATAAAAAAGAAAAATGTATCACATACATTGGTTGATTGAATCATTAAATAATTTATCGGCATGTCAAACAATTTAGAGATATTTTATGCCAAGAGGTTAAGGAATCGCTTTCTTGTTACTTTTACGTTTACAGTTTTGTGCAGTTATTTCTTAAGTGATTTTTATTTTACTA